>APFE031141702.1:51263-62111 GCA_000404065.3 Pinus taeda | reverse complement strand
ATTTCAAATAAATAAATATCATTTAATTTTGATATAAATAAAGGGATATATTAAGTTTATCCCAAATGATTACTCTCCTCCACTTCATAAACACATCCTCCTAACAAACTCTACGAGCTAAATAAACACCAGCATTTTGAATTTGGATTCAAAGTTGAACCTCAACTAAGACCTTGAGACCCCGCTACAATTAACCAACAAACGTCTATATATATATATTACATTAGGCCATGAAACACCTTCCCTTTATTTTTTTTTTAATTTGGCAAACATCTTTCGCATAAGTATTTATGAAGTATTAAAAAATCAAATATTAAAGTATAAATATTTTATTTATTTCAAATAAATAAATATCATTAAATATCATTTAATTTTGATATAAATAAATATCAGGTTGGGATATATTAAGTTTATCCCAAATGATTACTCTCCTCCACTTCATAAACACATCCTCCTAACAAACTCTACGAGCTAAATAAACACCAGCATTTTGAATTTGGATTCAAAATTGAACCTCAACTAAGACCTGGAGACCTCGCTACAATTAACCAACAAACGTCTCTCTATATATATAATAAAAGACCCAAGAATATGTTGCCATTTTTCCTGTACATTCAATCTCACTAACTGTATTTACTGGTGCCATCAATCTGTTATATCTATGTTCGGTCCTCACTAACTATATTTACTGGTGCCATCCATCTGTTATATCTATGTTCGGTCCTCACTAACTATATTTACTGGTGCGATCCATCTGTTATATCTATGTTCGGTCCTTCAACTGGATAAGCACCATTGACAGCTGTTGGAAAGTGCCCTAACACGCGGAAAGCTGCGTGTCATTCGCTGAGCAGCTCCTATATCTGAAGCTTAAATGTGGCACTCTGTCACTTTCTCCAATGTTCTCGACATTACAGCGAGGACACGTACGTTTTCCTGGATTCCATTCGTCCAAACTCTTATTTATACTTCTCTATCACCGGATATGGATTCAGCAATCTATCCAGACCAGAAATACCGTAATTGACGGAGTGAGAGGAGTGTAAGAACCCACAGTATTCGTCGAAATATTAAGCGTTTGCCAATTCATCGGCAATATGAGTCAAGAGGGGCAGCAGAGGTCACAGGGTGAATTGGGTCAAGACCAGAGGACAGGGCTCGGGGGACACACTGGGCAGCAGAGGTCACAGGGTGAATCGGGTCAAGACCAGAGGCCAGGGCTCGAGGGACAAACAGGCCCCATTACCATAGGAGAGGTAGATTTATTTCTTCTTGATTAATTTCTTCTTTATTGGCGTATTTTTATCTAAACTTTTTGTTGGTGCCTGACTGATTGATGTGATTGTGATTACAGGCCTTAGCGGTGGTGGCAATAAAAAACCCTAATAAACAGGTAGACCTTGCAGTGGTGAGTGCAGTTCGGAGTGCTGAAGGAAGAGCTACGGGCATCGGAGAAGGGGTTCCGGGCGGGCCTGCCAGTCAGTTGCAACAAGTTATTGAACGAAGGACATACGGTCTCGAAGACGAACATCGCCTCGGGCAGATTCTGAGCGTATGAACTTATACTCCTAGTTAAAGAGTATTGTTTTGCTAACTGAGCTAACCCTAACCCTAAGCCCTTCCCCTTAGGTTGTGATGTTATTCTCTTCGGTTTTACGTAGCTACTAGTACAGCTAACTGAGCTAAGCCTAACCCTAACACTTTCCCGTTAGGTTCTTTCACTGGGTTGATAGGCCAGAGTAAATATTAAATTGCACGGGTTTTCTACATTATTTTCAGCCCCTATGGATATATAAATAACAGAGAGACTGTTACTCGTTTTGAATGGTGCAGCGGGCGAAAGACATTCCTGCGTTGCAGAAAGTAGTGAACATGCGGGATGCGCACAAAGTAGGGGAAGCTGAAATGCGCAACGACTCAACGGGGAACATAGACCCAAATGGCATCGCTGCTTCAATGACAAGGGCAGCCGAATATAACATAGCCCAGGGACATGTCAATCCCCAGGCACAGTAACTCGGTCCTGCTATGATCTGATCCGTGGCTTTGGTTTGACTTGCGTTTTGGTCTGTGGAAGCGACTGGGTTGAATCGTATGTGTGCGTACAAAGCATGTAAATATATGTGATCGTTTCTGTTGTAAATATATGTCATCGTTTGTGTTGTGGTGTAATAAGATTATACGTATCAAAGTCAAGCCAAGCAAGTTAATAAGAAATTGTTTGCAGAAGCAACTGTGTGAGTTGGGATGCGACTGATTTTTATAATGCTCTCGTGCTGATTGATGAACTCTGATCCATCCTAACTTCAAACTTTGGTCCATATTAACTTCAAATTCTTGCCTAAGCAACTGTGTGACATGGGATACTGCGGGTTTTCATATATGCTTTTGTGCGTATTTCTTCATTTTGATTCTTCTTAACTTCGAACCCGTTAT
Source organism: Pinus taeda (assembly GCA_000404065.3). Lineage (NCBI taxonomy): Eukaryota > Viridiplantae > Streptophyta > Pinopsida > Pinales > Pinaceae > Pinus > Pinus taeda. The sequence continues at coordinate 59,675 of APFE031141702.1, read as the reverse complement.
ATCCTTCGAAAACCTCCTAAAGAAATCCTAGGTTCCTTAATTTGTCGTTCCTTTGGTGATTAACAATTTGTCATTCCATTCATTGAATGATATGAAGGAACGAAAAAAAAACAAGTTGACACTTAATTGAATGACATGAAAAAAAATGAAGTGGAAAAAGATAGACGGGTTCATTCCATTCATTGAATGATATGAAGGAACAAAAAAAAAAAAACAAGTTGACATTTGATTGAATGACATGAAGAAAAATGAAGTGGAAAAAGATAGACGGGTTTAACAGTTTGTCACTTCGTCATTTTGATCGACGAATAAAACGGAAAAAGATGGGGAAAAAATGACAGTGCTCAACAATTTCACATTTTGATCGACACTTTTGACACTTTGATTGAATGAAATCGGGAAAAATAATCAAGAAAAGAAAATGGCAGTATTTAACAATTCGACACTTTGTCGACGTTTTGATCGAATGAATAATGACGGCAAAAAAAAAGCTGGACAGCAAGCCTCTGTTCATATCTTTATTCAATTAGCAGAGGAGGCCGTTCGTTCTATCGGGAGGGGCTGTGGCCTTTTTATTTATTTCTTCCCCATGTTTGGGGAGGGGCAACCTCGATTCAGGTAGAAGCGGAGGTGGTTTTTTATTTAACTCATGGATGTGCTTTTTCAGCGCACCAATGAAACGTTCATTTAGTGCGGGGTGATTATGTCATCTATAAGAGAAACTGTAGAGAAACTGAAGGAAAAAACAAAACAAGAAGAAACAGGATGAAACAGGTGAAAAGATTATTTTATCAAAACAAGAACAAACGGCATGAAATAGATGAAAAGATAAAAATACAAACAACCTACCATAAAATCTCCATTAAAATATATATATATATATAATATATATATATGTATATATATAATTATATATATATAATATAATAAAAATACAGAATATCCAACAATCTCCATTAAATATGATAAAATAAAACAACCCACCCATAAAATCTCCATTAAAAAAAAAAAGATTAAAAATACAACAACCCGCCATAAAATCTCCATAAAACCGTTGATTTAGTGCGGGGTGATTATGTCATCTTTTAGAGAAACTGAGAGGAAAAAAACCAAAACAAGAAGAAACATGATGAAGTAGATGAAAAGATATGGTTATGTCATCTTTTAGTGCGGGGGTTATTATCTTATCTTTTAGAGGAAATGAGAGGGAAAAAAAATAGATGAAAAAATAAAAATAAATAGATAAATTCTAACAACCCACCATAAAATCTCCATAAAAGCAAAGCAAATGTAGGGTGAAACAATGGATTATCTCCATAAAATAGATAAATACAAACAACCTACCATCAAATCTAGTGCGGGAGTGATTATGTCATCTTTTAGAGAAACTAAAATCTAGTGCGGGGGTGATTATGTCATCTTTTAGAGAAACTGAGAAACTGCGAGGAAAAAAACAAAACAAGAAGAAACGTGATGAAAATAATAGAAAATTCTGACAACCCACCATAAAATCTCCATAAAAGAAAAGTAATGTAGGGTGAAACTGAAACAATGGATTATCTCATCTTTAAAGAAACTAAACTAAAATGTAGGGAAACAAAATGAAACAATGGATTATCTCATCTTTTAAAGAAACTAGGGAAACAAATGTAGTGAAACAATGGAATATCTCATTTTAGAGAAACTAAACTTATCTCATCTTTAAAGAAACTAAACTAAAATGTAGGGAAACAAAATGAAACAATGGATTATCTCATCTTTTAAAGAAACTAGGGAAACAAAATGTAGTGAAACAATGGACTATCTCATTTTAGAGAAACTAAACTAAAATGTAGAGTGAAACAATGGATTATCTCATCTTGAGAGAACCTAAACTAAAGATATAGAGTCAAAAAATGGATTATGTCATGTGAAGCAATGGATTATGTCATTTTAGACTAACGGAGATGAAAAAAACAATTATCCTTCACTCCAGTTCTCTAGTTGTGGATTTCATTGTGGATTTCTTTCATTGTGGATTTCAAATATTTTTTAGTGGAAACGTGGATTTCAATATTTTTTTGTTAATTAATTTTTTTTGGGGGTGAATTAAGGAATTGTAGGTTAATCATAGGTTAATTAATTATGATGAATGTTTTGTATAAATAATTTAAAATTTGCATCGATGAATGTTTTGTATAAATAATTTAAAATTTCTAAATATTTTTTATAAATAATTTCTAATTTCTAATTCTTGATGAATTAGAAGTTTGAAGTGAAATTCTTGATTGAATTAGAAGTTGAAGTGATGAATTAGAAGTTTGAAGTGAAAACAGTAGACATAGTATTTTACTATTTTACTGAGAACCTAATTAAAAAAAATTGAGAATAATTGAGAACCGAATTAAGAAAAAACTCTTTTTTTTTTTTTTTTCCTATTATATTAGAAAAATCTCTATAATCTCTCTTTCATTTGTATTATATCAAATGAAAATATAGATCTATTACAATGTTGAAGTTCAATCTGAAGCTCAATCTGCACTACAATATTGAGGAGATTTAATTTTTGAAGCTCAATCTGCACTACTACAATACAACAATATAATAAAAATATATGCAATCATTCATTAGCAAAGGTAATGGACAGTGTTTTAGTGGAGAATCTAACTAAGAAAAATCTCTCCTATGTTCGTATTATATTACATGAGAATATAGATCTATTGAAATGGTTACTTCAATCTTTGAACGTCAAACTGCACTACTACAATACCAAGAATATAATAAAAACATATGCAATCATTCAATTGCAATGGCAATGGACACAGTGTTTTACTAGAGAACCTAACTAAGAAAAATCACTTTTCTGTTTGTATTATATAAGAAAAATCTATTCTCTATTTGTATTATATCATATGAGAATATGGATCTATTGTAATGGCTAATTCAATATTTGAAGCTCAATCTCCACTACAATATCGAGGATATTTAATCTTTGAAGCTCAATCTACACTACTACAATATCAATCTCCTCGTGAGTTTTCTCTGGCCAATACTTTGTCAAAATAGGCCTCTTGCTTCTTCCTATTTCTTTGCACAATTTCTGCACCTAAATAATAGGAAGAGCTCTTATTTTATTGGGTAATCCCAAGAGAATTCCTCACATACTACATGCAAACTCCGTATGCTCACTGGTGTACAACAATAAATATAATTATGTTTTTTCCTTTCACTCAACTAGGCAATTCAAATTGTATGCATGACTAGGGTTATTTTTAGTAAATTGACTAGTTAACTCAAATATCACTGAGTTAACAACAGTTACAACTAATCAATTGAACTCCTCTTAACTCTATTCATGACTAGAGTTTAGATAACCAAGTTTCACTAACTATAACTCCACCAAATTGTTAGATCTTATCAATCAACTCATCCACAACTCTACTTCTTGCCCACAAACTCTAATTGGCTTACTTAACTAAGTGACCTGGTCATTTCACTCCTACCAACTACAATTCAAGTCATCCTGTTGTTGTGGAAATTCGAATTTCTCCATTTGACTAAGGTACAAATCAAATGAATCATTTTCTTGCTACAATTTAACACTCCCTCTTAGAAAGAAAAGGGTTTAGAACAACCACTTCCCTACTTCTTTGTAAGAATGTATTGTAACACAATTAACACACTCTCTCACTCTTTGTTTTTCTACCACAACTCAGAAACATCCATAATACTGAATCAATTGTCTTTGGGCTGCCACTGTCTCCTAAATCTCTGACTCCTATTAGCCTTTGAAACTGTCGCTCAAGATCTGACTGCATCAACTAACCCTGATCCTTATGTTACTAAACCCTATGGGCTCTTGTAACAAGGGTAATGATCCATCAGAAGAGTATACTACAATTGCTACTACTCTCCTATGGACCTTTCCCAAAAAATTTCAACTCTCCTACTAAGGCTCTACATCGCCCCACCTCACTCCTCGAAGTATAGCTGCATGCATGACGAAATATACCTCTAGCTTGTACATATTTTTAATTCGAACACCAATTTGTTTTACTTGTCCAGTAACAACAAGTTGCAGATATGATTTTCCCTTACTGAACACCACATCATATCCATGGTCTTCAGACGAGGCATATACATTACATTTTTTAGGTGAAGATGAGACTCTAACTCCCTCTTAAAGGTGGCAGTGCCAATCCCTTTGGTACTGTGTCTCCTATCATCTCCAACCGCTATCGGTAATTGTAGGTCCTCCTCCTCTAGGTTGCTAAAGAACTACTTATTTCTTGTCATATGAAATGAAGCACAAGATTCAAAGTACCATACACTTCCTCGTATAATACTTGTCATGCAAGTAATGAGGGCGAAATTCAACTCGAATTGTGATGTGAGAGCATATCCTCCTGTTGCTAGTGCAGGCTTCTTGCTAGATTTCTTATGTTGACACTTGGTTGCATAGTGTCCATACTCATGGCAGCGAAAGCATTTAATTTTACTAAGGGCTTTCTTCTTGCCATGATTATAGTTGGATTTTTCCTTGCCTTAGGCCTTATTTCCCTTGGAATTCTTTCCTTTTCCAACTAGAGAGCAATCTTCTTCCTCATCAGATCTCAATGAGACTACATCTCTAGTGTTGCTTCTAATCTCCTTCTACACCAAATCAAACCAAATTCTCTCTCAATTTGGTTGTCTTTCTCTTCCATTAATCGAATCCTGATAGATGTGTCAGTACTTCAAAACACTGAGGAATGCCAAGCTCCCAAGTTCATATGATGGAACAACTCTCCAGCTCCTCTAAGTTCATCTCTCACCTGAGTGAATCTAGAGAGGTATTGAACAACAATTTCATTTTTACCCATTCTAATGTTCCTAAGCTTATCTCTCAATGTCATCTTTCTCATATCACTGAGGATTTGGAATATATCTATGAGTGTTTTCCACACTAAAAATGGAGTCTCTTTTCCATGAAAATTTGAAACCACGTGATCTCTGACTCCCTCCGGGATAATATTCTTGGATTTTGTTGTCTCTTTCTTCCATTGAGCTAACTGCTAAGCGTCTGATGCTATTATTTTTGGAGTATCAGTTTGCATGTACTCCAATACTCCATTCTCATCTAGCATAATTTCCAACAATCATAGATATTCAAAATTCCCTCCAATGTATACTCAAGCCTCAATCCATTGAAAGAAATTGTTCCTACATTAAATAAAATATCTACACCACAAATATTCTATTCGAAATTTCTTTGAAATATGATCAGGAACTTGTTTTCTATTTAGTTTTTAATAGCTCTCATACCATGTAGAAATAGCTTGAAATTTTAAGTTGCTAATGAAATCAAATTGAAAGCAATAGACACAAATTTCTTCTACTGAATCTGTAAAAAGGAAAACATACAATAGAAACACGTGCAATCATTCAATCATAATGAACACAATATTTTACTAGGGAACACATCTGAGATAAACCCCTCCTATGTTTGTATTATATCAAATGAGAATATATATCTATTACAATGACTACCTCAATCCTTGAAGCTTAATTTGCACTACAATATTGATCTCCTCCTCAATCTGCTCTGGCTAATATTATCCAAAATATGCCTCCTACTTCCTCCTATTTCCTTGCACAATTCCTGCTTCCAAAGAATGGGAAGAGCCCATATTTTCTTATGCAATCCCAAGAGGATTCCTCACATGCTACATGCAAACTCTATACACTCACTAGTATACAAAAATAAATATAATTATTCGTTTTCCCTCCGCTCAACTAGGAAATTCAAATTGCATGCATGATTAGGTCTATTTTTAATAAATTAAATAGTTCACTTAGAGATCAATGAGTTAACGACAGTTACAACTACTCAATTGAACTCCTATTGACTTTATTCATGACTACAACTCAGATAGCTAAGTTTCAGTAACTATAAATCCACTAGATTGCTATATCTTAGCAATCAACTCATGTACAACTCTACTTCTTCCACAGAAACCCAAATTGACTGACTTAACTAAGTGACTTTTCCATGTCACTCCTACTAACTGCAGCTCAAGTGATCCTATTGATGTGGAAATTTGAATTTCTCCATTTGACTAAGGCAGAAGTCAAATGAAGCCTTTTCCTTCCATTTAGTCAAAGAACATCTTTACTAATAGGAATTGTAGCTAAAACTCAACTTCTGCAAAGGATTAATATAATCACCCATCATTTCTTGCAAGACTAACAAATAGAAGCACAATCACAAATTGATCTAGCCCAATCAAAATCCACGAAGCCAACAAGATTAGTAGTATCAATGGTGTAGAGAAAATCCCTACTACAAAAACAATGTGTGTTTAGATGTTAGTCAAATAAAGTAGAGTCCCAATTAGTTGGTACTACATTTGGATCCAGCCATGGTGTTATGCAATGAGTGGAAATGGTAACACTTGGCTAGTTGAAAGATGGAAATACCTTCTGAAGATATGAACCTTAACTCTAATAAAGTGATGTATAAGGCCGAGGTCAGTCATATCAAATTGTTCAGTTAATGCTTCCATAACACAGTGAATGAAAGGTGAATAATTTCTTGTGAGGATCAAATCATCCAAATATAGAGCTAGAATCAAACTATTAGAGTCATGCCTATCTGTGTAAATTGTAGGATTAGAATGACAATGGTTGAAATTTAAAGAAATCAAAATGATATCTATATTCTCATATCAAACTCTAGGAGTTTGTTTGAGTCCATACAACAAAGTGTGAAGCCTGAAAACTACATAAAATTTTTGCACAAATCAAAGAGACTACTCCATATAAGTCCTCTCAACTGGCTCACGATGTAGGAAGGATATTTTTTGCGTCCATCTGATAAATTGACTAGCCTTGGGAGGCAACAAGAGAAAACATAAGAGATATATAATCCATATTTGTAATAGGGGAAAAGGCTTTGGAATAATAAATTCCTTCAGCCTATAAAAATCCCTTAGTGTGTCTTATGTTTTTCAAGAGACTCCTCTGTTGCATATTTGGTTCTATAAATAAATTCACAAAAAACCAAATTTCATCCCTTGGAAAGAGGAATGAGATCCCAAGTGTTATTCTTAATCCAAAATGGATACTCTTATGTTAAGGAAGCTTCCCACTCAAGTATTCCAATAACATAATAAAATTGTTGTGTATACTTTGAAATGGCATGACCTAAGGGTGAGATTCCAATTGATTGTGGCTGATTGGAGGTAATATAATTGAAACTAGTGTCCTCATAGTCATATTTTTCAAGCTAATTTATTTTATGTAGGCTCCTCCTTAAAGCTTGACCTCAAAAAGAGTTGTTCTTAATTAGACTACTCATGTTCTAGTGGTGAGGATGGTAGATTCTCCTATGGTTGTTGGAACTCAATAAAACATCCATCATCTCCACTATCTAAAAAACCATCAACACAATTAGGACCATTACAAATATTAAAATTTAAGTAAGGGGAAGAAGACAGTACGAAATTATTGTTCACATCAAAGTGGATCTCTCTTCAAAAAAGAATTCCTTAGAATTAGGGTTAAAGACCCTATATGCCTTCATGTCCTCATTGTAGCCAAAAGATATTAATGGTTGATTATTTTTTTCCATTTCATTATGCTTTTCATCTCGAATCAAATCCCATGATGGACTACTAAATATTCTTAAAAAAGAAACTCCAAGCTTAACATGCATCCAAAACTCCACTAGCCATATGTTACACTGCCCTATGAGGCATCCAATTATAAATATAATTCACATTATTAACTCCTTCAACCTAGAAGTAAGGTTCCATGTTCTTGGACCAAATCGTGTAATTGTCCATCTCTTTCGATGTATAGTGCATCCTTTCAACAACGCCATTTTGTTTAGGGGTGTAGGGAATAAAGTATTGATGTTGAATGCATTGTTCTCTACATAAATATTTCATTTCTTAATGTTGAAAATAATACTGAGAGGGGGGGTGAATCAATATTATCTAGTCCTTTTAACAATTCTTCCTTATTTATACTTTGAATTATTTTTGCATATCAATACCATAAAACAATGAGAATGAACAAGAAAAACAGACAGTCATATCAAAGAACACCAGATATAAGGTGGAAACCCAATGTGGGTGAAAACCACCTGCTGCAATATGTCTCTATCTTCTTTCAAATTAGAAACTCCTTTTACAATTGTCTTGTACTGGTGCAGTCCTTTACCAGTACGCAGGCTGCAACCTGCAGAGAGCTACAACTCTCTCTCGTTTTCCAGTCTCTCCTGGAAGGGATCTACAACCCCCTACTTCTTTTCTTTCAAGGACCACTTTTCATAAATTTTCAAACTGGATCCATAAATATCAAATGATCATCAAGTACCAGTAAGTCACCCAGATAACCAGATCCACAATAACAGAAAACTAAACCCAGAACAACTTCTGTGGCGTCTCC
>APFE031141702.1:19587-48351 GCA_000404065.3 Pinus taeda | reverse complement strand
GAAGTATACATTGAACAACCAGATGGGTTCATTCTTGGAAATGATCCAAATCTTGTATGCAGATTGAAAAAGGCTCTCTATGGGCTCAAACAAGCTCCAAGGTCTTGGTACTATCGTTGGATAAATATCTTCATCAACAAGGTTTTTCGCCAAAGTTAATCATGTTGAATTCTAACCAGATGCTAGTTCCAAAATTTGATGGTAACTATTATGATTATCGGTGCATTAAGATGCTAACCTTTTTTATTGGAAAATATTTGTGGGAGATAGTTGAATCAGAATATGAGGAGCTAGCTAATTGGAATGCCCTTACAGCCAATGAAAGAACAACAAGAAACGAAGCAAGGAAGAAGAATGCTCAAGCCTTGTTTCACATTCAGATAGCTCTTGATAAGAGATTACTTCCAAGAATATCAGAAGCAGAAATTGTCAAAGCTGCTTGGGAGACTCTACAAGAAGCTTACCAAGGCAGTGATCAAGTTAATGTGGTCAAGCTTTAGACATTGAAGTGAGTGTTCAAGAATTTGAAGATGCAAGAAGCTGAATGTGTGAGTGACTATTGTGTGAAAGTCAAAGATGTGGTCAATAAAATGGCTACACTTGGAGAAACTATAAGTAATGAAGTTTTAATTAAAAAAAATTGAGATATTTAACACATAGAAGGAATCATGTTGCAATAATCATGGAAGAAAGTAAGGATTTGACAAAACTACAATTTGATGGATTGATTGGATCTTTGATGTCTCATGAAAAAAGATTGAAGGAAACTTTTGAAGGTGTAGAGAAAGCTTTTTCCTCTAAATTACAAATTACAAAGAGTGAAGATGAAAGTACCAGCAGTACCAAAAGCAATCAAAGTCAAGGTAAATGGAAAAGCCAAAATTATTCAAGAGGTAGAGGAAGAGGTGGCTCAAGTGGAAGAGGTAGTTTCAGAGGAAGAGGTAGAAGTAGATTTGATAAGAGAAATGTACAATGTTTCTATTGTAATAGGTATGGCCACTTTGAAAGAGAATGCAGATTGAAAGAAGGTAAAAATGTTAATTATGCTCAAAAAAGTGGTAAGTATCCTCCACGTCACTTATTTTTATCTTATGCCAAAGGTGAAAATACTAGTAAATATGTTTGGTACCTAGATTCTGGATGCTCTAACCATATGACAGGGAATGAGAAGTTGTTTTCAGTAAAGGATGGAAGTTTCAAATCCAAGATCCAGCTTGGTGATGATAAATCATTGGAGGTTACTACCAAAGGAGCTATGGAGGTCCAAACAAAAGAAGGTATAAAGATTGTTCATGACATTTATTATACTCCACAATTGAAGCATAATTTGTTGAGCGTTGGGCAACTATGAGAGAAAAATTATAAAGTAGTTTTTGAAAATAAGACATGTACTATCTATTATAATAATAAGGGAAATAGGGTGATCATTGTTGTGCCTATGACAAGAAATATGACTTTTCCCTTGAGGTTTGATGAACATAACAGCAATCTTGCAAATATGCCTTATGAAGATTCAAGTTGGTTATGTCATCTCAGGTATGGACATTTAAATTTTCAAAGTTTGAAGTTTCTAACGTCACATGCATGAGTTTCTGGTTTGCCCAAGGTAGAAGAACATAAGGAGGTTTGTGAAGGATGTGCTAAAGGAAAGCATGCAAGGGAAAGGTTTCCAAAGGGCAGTGCATGGAGGGCTCATAACCCACTTCAACTTGTTCATTTAGACTTATGTGGTCCTATGCAAACTAAGAGTTTGGGTAAGTCATCATATTTCATCACTTTTATTGACAATTATTCACGAAATTGTTGGGTATATTTTTTGAAAGCCAAAAGTGAAGCCCTAGATACATTCAATAAGTTCAAAGCCCTTGCAGAAAATGAGAGAGGGTGCAAGATCAAATGTTTGTGGACTGACCGTGGAGGAGAATTCTACTCAAAAGATTTCCAGAGTTATTATGATATGAATGGCATCGGGAAGTAGCATACTACAACATACACACCCCAAGAGAATGGCATAACCGAAATAAAAAACGTACTGTGGTTGAAATGGAAATATGCATGTCACAAACTAAGGGATTGAGCAACTCTTATTGGGGCGATGCAGTTGCTACAATAGTGTACATCCTCAACCGTAGACCGACCAGTGCACTCGAAAAGATGACTCCTTATGAAGCTTGGTATGGAAAAGGGACTAATGTTAATCATTTCAAAGTTTTTGGTTATTTGGATTATGTGCATGTACCTAATCAAAATAGAAAAAAGTTAGATGAAAAGAGTGAGTTATGTAATTTTTATTGGGTATAGTGAGACAAGCAAGGCTTATAAATTGTATAATCCTCTAAATAAAAAGCTTATCGTCTCAAGGGATGTAATTTTTTATGAAGGGGGAGTCTATGGTCATCAAAAAGGCCATGTTGAGAAGACAAAATCTATTTTGAATGATGATATAACTGTTGATAATGATCATGAGCAGCCAAGTAATGTTTCTGTAACTAGTGGCTTAACTCCACCAAGTAGCCCTTCATCAATTTATTCAACATCAAGTTCAAGACCAACTTCTTCTCCATGTTCTACAAGGAAGTTAAGAATATTGAGTGATATTTATCAGAGGAGTGAAAATCAAGCACATGAAGAAAGCCCAATAGGTGAGATAGTCAATTTTTCTTTATTAGCCAAGGCTGAATTTGAACCATCATGTTTTGATGATGCATGTACTAATGAGGTTTGGATGCAAGCCATGCAAGAAGAGATGGATTCCATTCAAAGGAATGACACTTGGAAGTTGACAGAGCTTCCACATGACAAGAAAAAGATTGGCACCAAATGGCTCTATAAGACTAAATTTAACAGTGATGGGAGTGCTGAAAGACACAAAGCAAGATTAGTTGCTAAAGGATTCACACAGATTTATGGAATTGATTATGAAGATACATTTGCACCAGTAGCAAGACAGGAGACCATTAGAATGTTGATTTCATTAGCAGCTCATAAACAATGGAGCATAAATCATATAGATGTGAAGTACTTAGGAAAGGAAGTATATGTAGAGCAGACATAAGGCTTTGGAGTGGAAGGATAGGAGAATAATGTCTACAACTTGAAGAAGGCTTTGTATGGTCTCAAGCAAGCACCAAGAGCGTGGTATGCAAGGATTGATGGATACTTTCAGGAAAATGGCTTCCAGAGAAGTAAGAGTAATCCTACCCTTTACTACAAACAAGAAGGTATTGATATTCTAATAATAATTTTGTATGTTGATGATCTATTGTATATGGGTAGTAGTTCTAAGATGAATGATAAGTTCAAAGTTGCTATGATGAAATAATTTGAGATGAAAGATATAGGCATCATGAAATATTTTCTAGGAATGGAGGTTTATCAAAGTAAGGATGAAATTTTCATTTGTTAGACAAAGTATGCACATGATATGCTAAATAAATTTGATATGCTTGATTGTCATCCATCCCCTACTCCAAGTGCTCATGGAGAGGTGTTATGTAGAGATGATGGTGCTGATTTAGTTGATGAGAAAACTTATAGAAGTATTGTGGGGAGCTTGATATTTCTAACCCACACAAGGCCTGATATTACATATTCAGTTTCACTTGTTTCAAGATATATGACAAATCCATCTGAAATACATATGAACGCAGCCAAGAGGATTTTAAGGTATGTGAAAGGCACTCTAAATTTTGGTATTCATTACTACTCTTCTGAAAAGTTCAATCTTGTTGGATTTAGTGATTCAGATTGGGGAGGTAGTCTTGATGACCGTAAGTCCACATTTGGAAATTGTTTCTCTTTTGGTTCTGGTTTGATTACATGGAGCTCAAAAAAACAAAGCATTGTTTCCCTCTCATCTACAAAAGCGGAGTATGTTGCAGTTACCTCAGCAGGTATACAAGCTCTTTGGCTCAGAAAATTTTGGAAGAAATTGGAGAAAAACAAGTTCAGCCTATAGTGATTTATTGTGATAATGTAAGTGCCATCAAGTTAGCAAAGAATCTAGTTCATCACAGCAGGATAAAACATTTTGACCTGAAATATCACTTCATTAGAGATTTGGTGTAGAAGAAGGATATTGAATTAAAGCATATAAATACTCAGCATCAACTAGCAGATATCTTCACCAAAGCAGTGGCAAAAGATCAGTTTTTGGCAATAAGAGATAAGATAGTAAATCCTCATTAATCATTAAGGGGGAGTGTTGGAAATAATGCTTAATTAGTTATGTAAAATGCTGACAAAGTAGCCAGCAGATTTTGTGTTCACTGCAAAATTAAAGCAGCAAATTGTTAGGGTGGTCAGTGCTGCTGGAAAGTGCTAGAAATTAGTTGTAATTACAGTAGATTTATTCCAGAGTTGATTTTAGTAATAGTTTTACTATTTAATAATGTAGTTAATAGTTGAATGAATATATGAGATTTGCAGCACTTTTTAGCTCACACAGTGACTGTGTTTTTTAATTGTTTTATCTATATTTTTTTAATATGTATTGTTCTTCATAGTACTTTTGGCTTCTCAATTTGCTTGAAATAATTCATTTCATATTCAACAATATTCGCCAGACGTTGCCGTGAACTTGGAGTCCACCTTGTGAGCTCCATTTGTGTGTAAGAGTAGTCATGTTTATGTTGAACAAGAATCGTGAGGGCTCATTGGCGTAGTCGTTGAGCTGTGAGAGTTGAGGTAGCGCTGTTGTGGACAAAGCACCAAAGGATAATTGATGTCATTTGCGTTTTTTGTGCAAGAGAACGTGTGTAGTTCGTGGACTTGTGCATCAAGTTTCCTGTGGAGTCCTGCAAGTCAGATCGGGCCATATTGTTAGTAGAGAACACCATATGAATTAAAGAGGCCGAATGAATTGATCCCCTCTGCGAGTCATCTCTTCCGTTCGTTGAGACCGACATGAGGATTGATCGATTGTTGTTGTGGAGTGTGTATACTTGAGGAGCCGAGGTCGGTGCAAGAGAAGTTGCTGCGTAGAGGACCGTATGTAAGTTATTTGTTTGCTGCCGCAAAGTTGTATGCTCTGGTGGATTATATGTAAGTTATTTGTTTGCTGCCGCAAAGTTCTATGCTCTGGTGGATTAAAGAAAAAACGAACCACTATATTGAAGGTGGAGATGCTGGAAGTCGTGAGCATAAAATTAATGAGATAATTATACTGTTTTTTTTTAGCATTTGGTCAATATGTAAAGAGCTACTTTACGGTTTTAGCATCAAACATCAAAAGAAAGTGGCATTTTAGTTGAAAGAGTCTTTTTAAGATATAGCAAGGGAAAGTGATCATTGCCTTACATGTTTTTGCAAGACATTGACATGCAGCATTAATTAATGCTTCCATGGCAACAACAACAATATATTTAAAAAAAAAAGGAAAAGTATTATTATTGGTGATATTAAAAAAGGAGGGTTGTTATTATTGAGTAAAGAAATATTGAAGTTGTGAAAAAAAAAAATTGCATTTTGATGATTGGAGAAATTTTTTCACCATGCCAAATTTGTTGCCTGATACTTATTTGAATGAATCCACCAAACTTGACAGAAGAAATTATGTGAATTGGAAATTCAAGTTACTAACAATTTTAAAAGGTTATAATTTATGGTCCATTGTGAGTGGGGATGAGCTCAAACCCACTATTGCAGGTTCTACTCCAGATTGGGAGAGAAGGGAGACAGAAACAAAGGTATTGCTGCTTATGTCCGTTTAGGAAAACATTATTCCTCACATCAGAGATTGCAAGACATCAAAAGAAACATGGGATATGTTGAAGGGTTTGTGTGAAACAACAAATACAAACTGGATTTTGTTTTTGAAGACTAAGCTTTTATCTCTAAAAGTGGAAGCAAATGAAAATATAAGCAATTTCATATCTCGTGTCAAAGATTTAAGTGATAAGTTAGGAGATATTCATGAAAAGGTGTCTAGTACTAACTTAGTCACCATCACATTAAATGGCTTAGAACAAGATTATCAAATTTTTGTTTCAAGTCTTTCAGCTAGAGAGAAACCCCCTACATTTGATGAATTGACAGGAACTCTTCTACAAGAGGAGGAGAGGATGAAGAGCTTTAATTTGGGCTCTAGTAGTTCAGATTTAGCATTGGTAGCCAAGGGCAAACATCCATACAGAGGCAAGCAATGGGAAAAAAACAAAGGAGGCAAGTTTCAAGCAAAACAAAAAGGTATGGCACAATCTAAATTTCCAATCCATAAGAGAAATGATGATTGTTATTATTGTGGCAAACCTAGGCATCATTATAGAGATTGTTATAAAAGGAAATATAATGAGTCTAGGCAAAGAAACATAAGGCATAATGGAAATTTTGTGGAAAATGATACCTCAATCAATGATGGATTTAAAAATCTTAAATTGTTTGTTTCTGATGCTGCATTATCTGTGGAAAATGATGATGTGAATGCTTGGTTCATTGATTCTGGTGCATCACTCCATATGTCTTGTAATAAGGAGTGGTTTGATTAATATTATGAAAACATTGATGGAACATATGTTTGTCTAGGAGATAAAAAATCACTTAAAGTTCAAGGTTATGGAGTAATAGGTGTGAATTTGCCTAATGGACAAGAAAGTCGGATCCATAATGTGATGTATGTTCCTGGTATCAAAAAGAATTTAATTTCTGTTTCTGCTATTTCTGACCAAGATTTGAAGGTGGAATTTGTTAAATCAGAGTGTGTAGTGAAAGACATTCAAGATAAGTACAAGGTTATTGCCACAGATACCAGAGTTGGAGGCTTATATAAGCTGGATGTGACCAAGAAAAGTCATTAAGCGTTGGCATCTACAAAAATATCAATAGTAGATTTATGGCATCAAAGGTATGGACGTCTAAATCACAAAGATTTAATGCTACTTCAAAAGAACACAATGGTTGAAGGTCTTCCTGTCTTGAAGAATGATCATGCTGAATGTAAAGCATGTGTACTTGGCAAGAAACATAGGGAAGGATTTCCTATACATAAAGAAAAAAGGCAAAGGGAAATACTTGAATTAATTCATAGTGATGTATGTGGACCTACACAAACTACATCTATTGGTGGAGCATGGTATTTTCTTATTTTTGTGGATGATAGATCTAGGTATACATGGGTTTATTTCGTAAGAAAGAAGAGTGATGTTTTCGAGTACTTTAAAGAATTTAAGAGTATGGTGAAAAAACAAACTGGTAATTATATCAAAATTTTGAGATCTGATCAGGGGGGAGAATTCAAATCAAGAGAATTTAATCAATATTGTAAAAGCAATGGGATTCTGCAACAATTTATGCTCATTTTTTGTTCTATTACCTCTGTAAGGCTATTTTTGGAGTGATCTAGATTCCCAAATGTACATCTCACATTCCCTGAGAGAGTCTCTACTTTTGAACATGAATTCTCTAGATGCTCCATAATTTATTCCTATTTTTGACAAATTGGTCACCATGAGGGTTCGTTGTAACCCTTTCAAATGAGGTGATCCCATGTTAATAATTGTCGACATCCTTCCAACCATAAGAAATGAGAAACTTTCGGTCAAATATTTGAGGCCCATTTTTTTCTCCACGTGGGCTCTTGTGGAATGCTCTCATGTCTAGATACTATTATATAAGCCTCTTTAGTCATGAACATACCAAAGGATGGTAACCACATCTTAACCTATCCACCACTTCAACAATTGGAATATTTCACTCCCAAAGAGAATGGTTGAAGATTATCCAATTCAAATCTCCTTCTACTTCTATGCACTCTATCTCTAATTTCTAGACTTGCCATTCCTCTTGAGGATTAGGATCTCTCCAACAATCCATTACCTTTTGGGCATGATGGTTCCTTAAAAATTCCTTTATGGTGTTTATATTGGAAATTCTATATAGTTTTAGAAGTTATTGCCGTGATTATTCCTAGAAGCATGTTTAGCCTCCAACCTGAGCCTCCTAAAAGATATAATCTTTAACATGATGGCTATTCTTTCTGGCCATATTCCATTACATGGATCTAAGGGGGTAGTCTACTGATCTAATTTTTTCCTCTTCTGAGCACCCCTGGCCCTAGTTCCTATCCCATATCATTTTCCAATGTTTTTTTCCTCCCTCGACCCATTACCAGCACAATTTTTTTCCCATCACGTTATTAAGAACTTCTAGGTTTCGAATCCATAATCCCCCATAGAGACTTTGAGAAAGAACATATCCCATGAAACTAGAGCCCACATTTTATTGAAGTTGCTCCCTTGCCATAATAAATTTCTAAAGATCAAGGGTCTTTCTCTGTATGTTCCATTCGATGCTAGAAGAATTGACATATGGTATATAAGGATAGCTTGTAATACTTCTTTTAATAATGTGGCTCGTTCTTCCAAATTTAGAGTTCTAAATTTTCGGTTTGAAAGCCTCTTTAAAATATTACGACATACCTCTCTCTAGCATGAAATCATCAAATTGCTAGAGACTAGAGGTACCCCATGGTACTTGGTAAATAAGAAGTTAATTTAGAAGCCACAAAAATAAGTATATGTTGCCAGGTCATCTTACACATGTTAAAAAATACAAACTAGAACTATCCTTATTGATCAACATAGTTGATGCTTCATGAAATTGCTATAGGAGTAAAATCATGGGAAGTGCTCATTTCATAGTTAGCTCTCCAAAGAGAAAATTGTCATCTACGAACTTTTGTTGTGTCATTGAAATATCTGAGCTAAGGACTGTAAAATCTCTTATCTGACCCGATTGTGCCACTTCTTGAATTGATCAGCTGAAACCTTCAGATACTATAATGAACAATAAAGGTGAGAGTGGGTCTCCATAGTGGATTACCCTAAAGTATTTTAAGCTATCTATTAGGGATCCATTTAGGAGAATAGAAAAAAGGGTATTGAGATTAGTGTTATAATCCACCTAATCCAAGGCTCGGAAAAGCCAAAAGCCTAATTGATTGTGTGAGAATTTCCCAACTCAAATGATAATAAGTCTTGGATATATCTAATTTGATAAGAATGCTTGGCATTTTTAAAATTTTTAGGGAGTGGATAATCTCATGCACCACCACTATTCCACTGAAAATTTTTCTACCCTCCATAAATCTAGATTGCTCAATACTAATGATGTGCTTCAACATGGGTTTTAGTATTTTAGCTATTAAAATAATATGATTTTATAGATCACATTAGACAATTCTACGGGTTTTAACCTACTTGGATCATTGGAAGCATTCCACTTTGGGATTAGGGTGATGAACGTTATGTTCAACCTTGATCAAGTGTATTGTGTTCTCCTAGAATACTAAACCATGACATCTATTTCTTCCCAATGGAAATGCCAACATTCCATGAATAATTTTGATGTAAATCCATCTAGCCCTAGTAATTTATTATTACGCATCTCTTTTACTACCAAATCTACTTCTTCGAGTAAGATATCCCTTAAGAAAGCCTTATTTTTTTCATCTGAGATCAAATTCGTTATGTGTCCTACCAGTATATATATTTCCTTAGAGTGGTATTGTTCACCTTCAAATGGAAGATCCGAGAAAAAGGAGATCAGTTCCTGCTCCATGTCCTCATTATTCACTAATTGGTCTCCATTCCTGGATTTAAGGGAGAAAATCCTATTGTTTAGTTGATGGTTGACCATTAAGTGATGAAATAAACAAGAGTGCCTCTTAGCCTCCTTCAACCATTATATCCAAGATCTTAATCTCGAAAGAACTTCCTCCTATTTCCATCTCTCCTCTAGATCATGAATAATCGTATCTTCCTCTTTTGCTAGGACTTATATGCACCTTCCTTAATGATTTACTTTGAATCTCTTCCAATGGTTCTTCAAATTTATTTTTTCAATAAATATGTCTTCAAAATCCATCTTATTCTGAGATTTAATGTTAAGTTTGAGCTCCTTCAGTTTTCTTTGGAATATTTTCATCTTCCTCCCTCCCTACACATAAATCTCTTGCCTCTAGTGTTCCATCCTTTCAACAAAACCTGGATTACTTAGCCAAAATATCTTGAATCCAAAGGGTTGATTTCCTAGAACTGATTTCATGTCTATCTCCATTCGAAGTGACAAGTGTTATGACCCTTGGCTTGAAAGTATTAAAAATTCGAGAAACACATATCGAATTTTTACCTCCTTAAATAGGAGGAAATGATTAAGCCTACTTGCTACTTGTTGGTTCCTCCCCCTCAAATTATTCCATGTGTGCATTAAATTACAAGTCTTTATCTACTAGCCTTAGATCTTGTATGGTCTCATTCAATAGGCATGTTGTCAGTTGTATCCTTCTCAACACTCCCCCCATTTTTCTTCTAAAATGTGAGTCATATTGAAATCCCCCCAACAATCAGCAAGGTTATTAGCGTGGCTCCCTTTTCCTCCTTAGATACACTACAACTTTTTTTCTGAATTGGAATGGGTGGACTGCATACCTCCAGCAGACTAGTACATTCCTCTATTCCTATACATCGAAATATTTTGTTCAAGATATGGGTTATGGCTTCCCATTTGTAAAAAGCAATCTAATTTCAGTCCTAAATAACCGTGGGTTCATTGAAAGTGCCACGAGCATCAATGGTCATTTCCTCAATTTCCTCCAAAGATTTTCTCACTATACCATCAAGCTTTTCACTAGACACTTTGGACTCTTGTACAAAAATTATCTCCTGTTTCTCCTTACTAATATTTGTTTTTATATATTGGAGATTTCCTTGATTATTTAAGTGCTAAATGTTTCATGATACTATTTTCATTAAGTAAGTTGGAGGGTTCAAGGAAAGTATTTTATGATCTAACTCATTTGTCTAGATTTCAGCAAAAAATCCCCTACATCCTTCAAAACTTCCTTTGAATATTTCTGTTTCTTTTAACCCTCCTCTAGCATTGGAGGATTTGGTTGTGACAGGCTCAAATGGTCACTATCTCTGCTTGTATTGGTTGACTTTGGATCTCCTTCCTATTTGCTCAATCTTTCGCACCATTAACCAAAGAAGTTTGGAGAATGCACCAAATGATTGGACAATATATCCTTGGAATCTGCTTTTACCTAGACCCTAATGAATTCAAGCACTGTTTTCCCATCTGCACCTAGTTTAGTATGCTTCTCTTCGGCTTCCAAAATATTAATGGTATGGAGCAAGAACTCCTTCAACTTTCCATTATCCTCGATATCTTCTAGTGAATTACACTTTGAGTTCATTTTCTCCACTTCTTTATTCTTCTATTGATCTATTTGCATTATTTAGATTGCCATCCTTTCTAATTTACTTTCCATTTCACCCTATTTATCTGTTTTACCCAACACTAAAAAGGGTTGTTATCTGTCATATTTTTCCTTCTATGCTCACGTTTTCTACTGAAAAGAAGGGGTCGTAGGGGCCTTGGGCATGTTTATTCCCTTGGGTTCATTGATTATGGGAAGATGTGCCTCTTCAAGGACCCACTAATTGTAAACCTCATCATATTTCATCTCTGTGTTCCTTTTTTATTCAGCTATAGTGAATGGACAATCTAGAAACCCTTTCCCATATCCATGGCATTGACAACACATGATCATAGTCTAACAATTGTGTCTAGATCATATCATGGTATTCCAAGTCTACTAACTGTGGTAGGGGATAAGAGATATTCAATTGCACACAAATCTGTGCATAAGCCACATGACGCCTTCTCTCTAGTATCTTAGAGATCTTCACAAACAACCTATGGCATTACTTGCTCCTTGTAAAACATTAGGTTCCAAAATTATTCTGGCAAAGAGAAAAGGTGAACCCACAATCGCAGTTACCAAAAATTGCTCCTCCAGATTGTATCATTCTTTCTAGAATTCAATAAACAAAATGACATTGTTCATGAAGTACGTCCCATTCTCAAATGCCCATTTCTGATCCATTAAATATGCAAATATTACTACAAAAAATCTGTTGGACCTCAATTAGATTCCATTTCACTTGGATCCATTGGACCATCTCTTGCTCTTTTGGCCAGACCCCCATAAAATTGTAAATGAGGGCATGTTCCTTCATAAATTATCTATTGTTTTCCAACCCATTATTTGGGATCGTGAATTTTGGGCTTTTAGTGGCTTTTGGCAGGAAATGTCCTCGAGATTGTGTTTTCCATTGAGGCCCCACCACTGGGGTTTCCTCAAATTCCTTGCCATTGGATGCACGACTGGAACTCCCCTCGCTGCCCTTTGTGATCTATTCATAGAATTTCAATAGGAGGAACCCTCTCTCTTGGAGTCGCTCATATGCCATTGAAAGTCACTAGTGTGACCAGGCTTGCACAAGTGTCACCACTTCGTACACTTGGAAAGCTCTACAATGAATTTGAAACACTCACTTATTAATTAAATTTAAATATAGTTACAAATTCATTATTAGTCCCTCCAAGGAAGGTCTCTAGAAATTGATTTGTTTGTTTGATAACTATTAGATTAGCATTCACTAATGCAAATTATAATGTTTAATTTTAAAAAATAAATATTTATTTTCAAACATTTGATTGTATCATAACTTAAATGTATTATTTCATCCCTTACACAATATAATTCCTTGTGGATAATTGTCTTACATATTTTTTACCATAATTTGTGGATATGGTTGCAATATTATGGCATGAATTCTAGATATTTATGTAGAGATATTTTATTCTTAGTCTTTGTAGGAAAACCATCTAGAAATAAAATCCTTGAAAATTGTTTGCAATATTTTAAATAAAAAGATGGATAAGGATAATATGCAAATAAATATGCTTGCAAAGAGTTACTTCCCACCATTGTTTATGTTTCCCTAGGCACTTACCAAATTGAATGTGTAGAATGACTAGTGGTTACCATTCACCAAACTTTATACAACTTATTGTGGTTGAGAAAACAATATACTTATTCTTATCAACTACTATTAACTTAGCATTGAACAATATAAGTTTATTTTGTAGTTTTCTGCACCATAAGGTATCCTGCAAAACAAAGTTACAAAACAACAAATTGAATTTTATTATTTTTATTACTTTTAACTTTTTATTATTAATCTAGCCAACATTTAAGTGTTTACGTTCATTTATGGAAACTACCACATCTCCCTCATATTGGGCTATATTCTAGATTTAACCTTTTATTATTTTATATTACTTATAACCATTTATTATTTTTTAAATTTACAAAAACTTACACCAATATAATCTAGCCAACATTTAAGTGTTTACATTCATTTATGGACACTACAACATCTACCTCATGTTGAGCTCTATTTTAGATTTAATCTTTTATTAGTTTATATTACTTTTAATCATTTATTATTTTTTAAGTTTACAAAAACTTACACATAACATTTCCTTTTGTCATAAAGCACCTCTCGTACCAATCATATTGTATTATCTTTATTAGTTAATTATTTGATTCCTAATCTTTAAATGAGAGAAATAGTTTTATTTTTTTAATAATTGAAGATTACTTATCTCTCAAGGTTAAGTATTTTATTAAAATAAATTCAAGGAATTGGAATTTGATAATGAAAAATCATGTAAAATTTGAATTTTAAATATTTTTTAACAAGAAAAATCCATCCTAAAAAAAAAAAAAAAAAAAAATTCCTATATATTAAACTTTGACTTATTTATAAAGTCCTCATCTTAAAATGTCTTTTGATCATTTTACTTGACCTTATTTAATAAAATAAAATAAATATAATTATTTGATTCTTAGTTTTTTAAACTAAAGAAAAATTTTATTTTTATAATAATAAAGGATTACTTACTTGTTTTCATTTTTATAATAATGAATGATTACTTACTTGTTAAGATACAAATTTTCGTAATGTAATAATATGATACTTGTTGGCATTATGATACAAGGGTTGTACTTGATGGCAACTCAATCACAGGTCAATTCAGTTTTGGTAAAAGGAAAATCACAGTACAAAAGATATATTTAGAGGTTATAGGGAAATTGTACAGAAGAACGGAAAGATGGAACTAAGGTCTATTGATCATAATAAAGAAGGTAAAGGAAAAATCTAATACACGTTGGTCCACTTAGTAAAAACAGTGTAACATGTTGTTCCACATAACAAAAAGAGCGTATATGTATACATGGACTCCCATAGAAAGAAAAGTGCATACATGATTAGAAAACCTAGGTTTTGGTCCAAGGTATTTGGTCTGTGAAATTGACCCTAGGTATTTGGTCCAAGGTATTGGTCCTAAGTGGTTTTGGTCCAAGGTATTTGGTCTATGGTATTGACCCTAGGTATTTTGTCCAAGGTATTGGTCTTAAGTGGTTTTGGTCCAAGGTATTAATAAAGGGCCTAAAGCTATATAAGGAAGAGAAGATCATAAGGTGAAGTGTGGAAGTGTATGGGTTTTCAAGGAATACTTCTATTGAAGTATATTTTATGTTGCAGGGGCTATGTATGTGATTTGATCTCAAATACTTTGTGCACCTTGAATTCAATGTTGGATCAAGATATGAGACCTTAAGTGACTTATTATTGGATGATCTAATATTGGTTGGACTAGATCTAACTGTGTACACCTATTTTACTTTTTAAATGTCGTGATCTAGGTTTGTCTGAAGTTCAAAAGTGCAGCAAAGTTATGAGTTGATATTTGTAGATATGTATGCCAGTTTGTCACTTCAAAAGTGCATGTACACACATGTTATACCCTTCAAAATAGCATGTACAAAAGAAAAGCTTCCTTCTTAGATCTAACTGATCTATCTGATCAAATTATGTTGTCTTATTGTTGTCTATCAATGAAGTCTTCTTAGATCTGAATGTAAAACTGAATGCATAAGGAGGCTCCTATTTGGTTGATTGATTGTATAAGTGAGAGGAAGTGATATCTGTCACTTCCTGTGTAATGATATGTAAGTTGATAGTAGATATTTAGTATATTGCTGGTTGGTAGAGACTTTATTGAAAAGTTTATGTTTGCAGTAGTTTTGAAGGTATACACAGGTTTGATTAATGGAAGTAGTGTATACACAAAGTTTGGGTGCAGCCAAGTAATGTATACACTATGATGCATGGTTCAATGAAGTCTTATTAGATCTGAATGTAAAATTGAATGCATAAGAAGGCTAGTATTTGATTGATTGATTGTATAAGTGAGAAGAAGTGATCTATGTCACTCCCTGTGTAAAGCTCTGTAAGTTAACAGTAGATATTCAGTATATTATTGGTTGGTATAAAGTTCATACAAAATTTCTTGTTTGCAGTAGTTTTGAAGGTATGCAGAAGTTTGAATAACTGAAGTAGCATATACATGCATTTTGGGTTTAGCCAAGTAGTGTATACACTCTAATGCATGGTTCAATGATGTCTTCTTAGATATGAATGTAAAATTGAATGCATAAGGAGGTTGGTATTTGATTGATTGATTGAATAAGTGGGAAGAGGTGATCCCTATCACTTCCTGTGTAAATCTCTGTAAGTTGACAAGAAATATTTAGTATATTGTTGGTTGGTACAAACTTGATTCAAAAGTTTATGTTTGCATTAGAATTGAAGGTATACACAGGTTTTAATAACGAAAATAGCATATACACGCAGTTTTGGTTCAACCAAGTAGTGTATACACTCTGATGCATGGTTTTTGACATTACAACTAGTTCTGAAAGATGAGGCAGGTTTCTGGGTTGAACACAGTGTTCTAGTGTCAGCAATCTGATTGTTAAAATTAACTAATTATTAGTTGATGCAGTTTAAGTTTAAAAGTTTTTGATGGGTCCAGTGTGAATATTTGATGAAACGTGGCCTACATATAGTGTTTTTATGTACCGAGTGTATCCAGTGTGAAAATTTATGAAACATGGTCCCTATAGGATATTGAGTATTGGAGCCTTCACTAAGGAATTCAAAGCTTCTTGCGAGTAGTGGCTAGTGATTTGATCAGGGGTTGGAGCTTCCTTCGAGTAGAAATTGGAGAATGAGTGAAGGTTGTAGCCTTCTATAGGTCAGAGCCTACGTACTAGAAGATATATCGACTAGCACAAGAACTAGGGGGTTGTATCTCCCTTCGAGTAGAAACTGGAGAACAAGTGAAGGTTGTAGCCTTCTGTTGGTCAGAGCCTACATACTAGTAAACATTTTGGCTAGTACTAGAGCTAGGGGGTTGTAGCTCCCTTCCACAAGAAGCTAGAGAACGAGAGAAGGTTGTAGTCGTCTGCAGGTGGGTGCCTACAGATTGGTATGAGTTTACACCAGTACAAGGTTGTAAATAGATTTTCCTATTATTAAAAGAAGACAGAGACGACATCAGCATGTGGTTTTCACCCAAATTGGATTTCCAACTTAAATTTTGGTGTTCATGTGTGTTGCTTATGTGTGATGGATTATTCTGTTATTACTGCACTTGGTTATTGTTTAATATATAATAAATATTGATTCACTGATTAAATATCAACATATGATGAATTAACTGAATCATAAGTTCACAGGATATATGGTGGTTACCTTAAGAACAATTGTGTGCACACGTGAGTTCCCTTCACTGACATAGCATATATAAATTTGATTATGGAAATGAGAAAGTTATTGATTTGTAAATACTGACTCACCCCCCATCTCAATATTATTTCTAACAATTGGTATCAGAGCAGGTCCTTCGACAAAATCTTGATCTCTTGAAGGAGATGTGTAGAAACAATGGGAAAAAAGCTAGAGAAGAAAGCACCTCAAAAGAAGAAGGCATCTCAAATGAAATGTGACAGTGGGAGAGATGATTGGCCATTATGTAGAAGCAACACTTTAGATTCAGAATCACCTCAGAATGAATATGAACAAGCAAAAGAAGTATCAGGTATGAATTTGTTTTCCTTTGGTGATACATTTCTCTGTGCATTTGAAGATAATGAATGTGAGAGCAAAACAAAAGAATTTTCTCTTATGGGTGAAAGATAAAGAAATCAAATAGAGGTAGAATTTAGAAACCTTATTGACACAATTAGAGATCAACAATATCTATTGGACAAAAGGTAGTGTCGCTACAAAGAAGAGATTACAAGGTTAAAGGCTCAGTTAGAGCAAGGAAACAAAATAAGGAAACAATATGAGGAAAAGGAAGATCAAAGTCAAAGGTTGTAGGATGAAGTGACTTCATTGAGAAATGAAGTGAATGGAAAAGACACAACAACCAAGGAACTTATAGAAATAATCAACTATTGTGAAGGTCTTGAAGTTGTGGTCGTTTCTCTAAAATAAGATCTCAAAAATTCAAATAAGCATAATGAAGCACTACTCCAAGAATTTGAAGAACAAGAAAATGAAGTTCTCGAATTAAGGCAATAAGTGGAAGAAGGAAGAAAAGCTAAAGAAATCATGAAGAAGCAGTATCTTGGAAAGGAAGAGCAATATCAGGTTGAGGTAAATATCCTGAAAGGTAAATTAGAAGAAAATGATAAAATTTTATGATTCCAAGATAGTACTAAGGTTTTGGATGATATTCTTAGTAGTCAAAGTTCTCCTACCATCAAATCTAGTCTCGGTTTTCATGAAACTGTAAAAGCTCAATCTAGCTCACAAACTGAAGCAAGGAACTCTAGTGAAAAATATAAAACACTCAACAAGGAGATAAAAGGTCAACCCCATCAACAACCAAGGAAGGAGAGTCTTCAAATAAAATCATTCACTCCTAACTATGGAAGTGTTAATCAATTCTTTCCTTTGATGGATAATGTTGAATGTTTTGTATGTCATAATTTTGGACATGTTTCAGCAAGATGCAGAAGTAGAATGGTTCAAGCTAATAATCGTCACACAAAAAGATCATCAACTTCTAGCTACTTCAAGGGATATTATTTTTCTTGCAATATTTTTGGTTACAAAGCCATTGATTGCTATCAATGGAATATGAAACATATAAGATGTTATGCTTGTAACAATTTTGGGCATATAGTAAAAGAATGTAGGATAAAATCTCGACAAACATACCAAAAGAACAAACATCATCACACTCCTAAGTATGGAAGAAGAAGGAATTGGAGTCAAAAAGATGTGCCATAGCTCAGTATATAGATAGAACAGATTCAGAAGGAACTGAAAGTATGAAATTTTAGTGTTCTAATTCTCATACATAGTTATCATGAAGACAAATTATGTATATACATGGGTTAGAAGCTTCATAGTTTCATATATGTTGGTTTAATGAAGAAGCTATGGGACAGACTCAGAAAAATGATATGATATGATTCAGACAATTATCAATTATCTTTTTTGTCTTAATGATAGATGACTACAGTCTGTGGATGTTATTTAGAAGTTCTTTCGATCGTCATAAGTTGTTGATAACTTGATGTATATATGATTGATGATGATGCCTTGATATTTCTTACTAATATATGCAATGATAAGATCTGATAGTGAACATGTGGCACAGGTTCAGGGGGAGAATATGGTATGCTTCTAATATTGCATTGTTGGCATTATGTTTAGAAGTATTTGGTAGTGAATGATTCTTATCAATGGTGACGACATTTATGTGGCTAAAGTGTTTTGATACATCATGCTATGCTGCCATTATAAGTTGCCTATGATGACGATACTTGTATTTCTTGTGTTTACATAGTTGTTATTCAAATCAGATTTATGGATGATTGTGGATTACTTTTTGATGATGCATACAAAACATATATGTTGCTTACATGTTGATCTTCATAAGAACAAGGAGAAGTACAAAGCTTGAGTAGAAAACTTCATTATTTGATGATGAGCCACTTGTTTCTTTTATGTTGTTGTCATCGTGCCTTCAAAGATGCATAAAGTTCATATGGTGCAGTTATGATGCAGGATTCCTATAGTTCTTGGCTCTAACATGGTTGAGGATTATTGTTATTGATGGTATCAAGAAATCTTGATACGTGACTATGAGCTCATGGTTTGCTAGATACATATTGCTATCTCTTTGATGGATATATAGTATGCTCGATACATGGATGATTACTTGCATATTGATTAATATTGTTGGTTTCCCATGAGAATGGTGTTATTGTAGGCATATTCATTTTAAGACATGGATATTTAGAGACATGGCTTACTTATTCACATAATGATGACGACTTCTTACTTTATGATCATAGGTTTGATATTCACATATGTTGATTATCATGGTTGATGCTTATTAGATGTGGGATATTCCCTAATGATAATACATGGTTGATATATTGAGGGATCTTGTGGAAAGATCACACAATTCGTGATGATGATGTTATAATCATAGATGAGGATGTTATGATCATAGATGATGACTATGGTGTTCTCACATACATATCATATGATATGAATGATTCTGTGTTACTGCATGGAGATACAACATATGCTTAATTGATTGATGGAAGGTTATGACAAGGTTCGTTTTACAAAGGAAACATAGCAAGTTGATCTTTATGAGATCAAGAGGATGAGTTGATATCTATATGTGGCATACTTTGTCACAGGTTGATAACTGATGATGGACATATACAATTTGTTGGCCTGGATGTTGCTAACAAATGCTTAAGGAGTAGATCATATATGGTATATGATAGTTGCTGTTGACTATCATGGTCTTGTTTAGATCTTTGGTCCTTGTTATAAATGTCATGTATATCATTCGATGTGAAGGTCATACAAAGACCCATGATGTAATAATATGTCTGTGTACATCATAGACTTTTAATGAGTCCTATTGAACAAATGATGTAATTTGTATCCGCACTTTGCATGGGATGGATGATGTAATATTTATTGTATTTCTGTCATGTATAAATAATTGGTATATCCCCACTTGATTGGTAGATTGATGTATGTATGAGTCATTGGTGATAGGAAGGTCAAACTGACATAGTTGAGCTATAGAGTCATGTTATTCTTTTCGAAAATATTTTTATAGACTCTGCATGTGCTCAAGGGGAGCATGGAAAGTTAGTGCATTACAACATGTACAATGATATCAAAGCATTCACAAAAAAGGATTTTAATCATAGAATTCAGCATGTGCCTAAGGGGAGCATGATCATATTCAGTTGTTCAGATATGAAGAGTATCCTAGTTTTCCCTTTGCCCTTGATGTCAAAGGGGGAGATAATTTTGGTGTTGGTTGTTATCTATAACAGTTTCTAAAGATTGCATAAATCAACACCATAATGGTTTCCATCAAGTCCAAAGGGGGAGATTGTTGGCATTATGATACAAGTGTTGTCCTTGATGGCAACTCACTCACAGGTCAATTTAGTTTCGGTAAAAGGCAACTCGCAGTACAATAGGTATATTCAAAGGTTATAGGGCAATGGTACAGAAGAACAAGAAGATGGAACTAAGGTTTAGTGATCATAATAAAGAAGGTAAAGGAAAAAGCTGATAAACGTTGTTCAACTTAGTCAAAACATCATATACACATTGTTCCACATAGCAAAAAATGCTTATACATATGCACGCACTCCCACCAAAAGAAAAGTGCGTACATGATTGGAAAACCTAGTTTTTGGTACATGGTACTGACCCTAGGTACTTGGTCCTTGGTATTGACCCTAGGTATCTGGTCCAAGGTCTTGGTCCCAAGTGGTTTAGGTCAAAGGTATTGATAAAGGGCCTAAAGCTATATAAGGATGAGAAGATCATAAGGCCAAGCGTGGAAGTGTATGCATTTCTAAGGAATACTTCTATCTGAAGTATACTTTATGTTGCAGGGGTTATATTTGTGATTTGATCTTAAATACTTTCTGCACCTTGAATTCAATGTTGGATCAGGATCACGAGACCTGAAGTGACTTATTATTGGATGATTTGATATTGGTTGTGCTAGATCTAGCTATGTACACCTATTTTATTCTTTGAATGTCGTGATCTGGGTTTGTCTAAAGTTCAGAAGTGCAGGAAAGTTATGAGTCGATATTTGCAGATATGTACGATGGTTCATCTCTTCAAAAGTGCATGTACACACAGGTTATACCCTTCAAAATACCATGTACAAAAGAAAAGCTTCTTTTTCAAATCTGACTGACCTATTTGATCAGATTCTATTATTTTATTGCTGTCTATCAATGAAGTCTTCTTAGATCTGAATGTAAAACTAAATGCATAAGGAGGTTGGTATTTGATTGATTGATTGTATAAGTGAGAAGAAGTGATCTTCGTTGCTTCCTATGTAAAGCTTCGTAAGTTGATAATAGATATCCATTATATTGCTAGTTAATACATACTTGACTCAAAAGTTTATGTTTGCAGTAGTTTTGAAGGTATAGACAAGTTTGATTAACAAAAGTAGCATATACACCCAATTTGGGTTCATCCAAGTAGCGTATACACTCTGATGCATGGTTCAATGAAGTCTTCTTATACCTCAATGTAAAACTAAATGCATAACGAGGTTGGTATTTGATTCATTGATGGTATAAGTGGGAAGAAGTGATCTATGTCACTGTCTATGTAAAGCTCTATAAGTTGACAGTAGATATTCAGTATATTGTTGGTTTGTACAGACTTGATTCAAAATTTTATGTTTGCAATATTTTTTAAGGTATATGAAAGTTTGAT
The DNA here is from genome assembly GCA_000404065.3 of Pinus taeda. NCBI lineage: Eukaryota > Viridiplantae > Streptophyta > Pinopsida > Pinales > Pinaceae > Pinus > Pinus taeda. The sequence goes on along the minus strand of APFE031141702.1, from coordinate 26,845 downwards.
TAGCGAAAGTAGCATATACACACAACTTCAGTTCAGCCAAGTAGTGTATACTCTCTAATGCATGGTTCAATGAAGTCTTCTTAGATCTGAATGTAAAACTAAATAAGAAACGAGGATGGTATTTGATTGATTGATTGTATAAGTGAGAAGAAGTGATCTTTGTCGCTGCCTATGTAAAGCTCTGTAAGTTGACAGTAGATATTCAATATATTGTTGGTTGGTACAAACATGATTCAAAAGTTTGTGTTTGCAGTAGTTTTGAAGGTATACGCATGTTTGATTAACAAAAGTAGCCTATACATGCAGTTCAGGTTCAGCCAAGTTGCGTATACACTCTGATTCATGGTTTTAGAGGTTACCACTGGCTCTGACTGATGATGTAGGTTTTTGGGTTCAACATAGTGTTCTGCTGTGAGTGATCTAATTTTTTAGATTAACTGAATTTTGGTTGATGCAGTTTAAGTTTAAAAGTTTTTTATGGGTCAAGTGTGAAAATTTGATGAAACGTGGCCTACATATAGTGTTGTTGTGTATCATGTGTATCCACTGTGAAAATTTATGAAATGTGGTCCCTAGAGGATACTAAGGGTTGGAGCCTTCAGTGAGGAAGTCGAAGCTTCCTGTCAGCAGTGGTTGGTGATTTGATCAGGGGGTTGGAGCTCCCTTCCAATAGAACTTGGAAAACGAGTGAAGGTTGTAGCCTTCGGTAGGTCAGAGCCTACGTACTAGTAAATATATAGTCTAGTTCAAGGACTAAGGTGTTGTAACTCGCTTCTAGTAGAAACTAGAGAACTAGTGAAGGTTGTAGCCTTTTGTAAGTCGGAGCCTACTTACTAGTAAATATATCAATTAGTACTAGAACTAGGGAATTTTAGCTCCATTCCAGAAGAAGCTAGAGAATGGGAGAAGGTTGTAGCCTTTTGCAGGTGGGTGCCTGTGTACTGGTATGAGTCTGCACTAGTATAATATTGTAAACAAATTTGCTTATTATTAAAAAAATACAGACAGGACAGTAGCAGGTGGTTTTCACCCACATTGGATTTCCACCTTAAATCTTGGTGTTCATGTGTGTTGCTTATGTTTGATGGTTTATTCTATTATCACTACACATGGTTAGTCTTTAATGTTTAATAAAGTACTGATGCACTCATTAAAGATCAATATATGATGAATTAACTAAATCATAAGTTCACTCTATATACGTTGGTTACCTTAAGAACGATTGCGTGCACACTCGAGTTCCCTTCACTAAAATAGCATATATAAATTTTATTATGGAAATGAAAAATTTAGTGATTTGTAAATATTGATTCAACCCCCTCTCAGTATTATTTCCAACAATACCATGTTAAATATGAAATTAAATATTATTAACAAATAATTATATTTTAATTCAATAAATAATATCCTCTAGAAATATTAAAACGTCCAACTATTTATAATATCTAATTTTAAATGTCTATAACTATTTATCATACTTTTTAAATAAATATATCATAATTAATTTGTTTTTTAATTCTTTAAATTAAATATTAAAGTATTTATATGATTTATATTATTATAATAATGAAAGTTTACTTTCCTCTTCAAAACAAATCGTTTACTCAATTAAATTTCAACAATTAGAATGACAATAAACCACAATGTTAAATTTAAATTTTAAATGTTTTCAATAAAGAACTATATTCTAAATTCCAATAAAAAAATACTCGTCTACATGTTTAAAATCCAAACTTATTTATAATGCTTTATCTTAAATCTCTCCTAACCCATTACGCAACTTTGTTTAATAAAATTGCATGATATTAATTTCATTGATGGAAAATATTTAAAGTAAAGTAATATATTTATTTTAAATAATAATATTAAATTATTTAATTTTAAAATAAAAATTTATTAAAAGTAAATTTTCACATAAAATTTTTACTCGATAAACTTCCAAAGTGTATTTAATTATCGCTACATCTCAAGTATAGCGCTCACTGGGTAGATATCTCTCCTATTCTAATTAAGTAACAATTATAGCTTTACTTTCACTATTACTCTCCATAATATAATTATACTATTAGGTTATGAATTAATAAATTTACAATAAAATGTTAATAATAGTACTAATATCATTAATTATATTATGATGTATTATGTATTATTTATTACGTCTACTTAAGTCATCTATTAATTAACATTAAATACTTAAATGAACTATTAATATTGGAAATACTTAATAAATAAACACAATAATATTAATAAAATATTGACTTTAAAGTAATATTAGGAATTTGATACTAAATATTAAATATAATATTAATATAATTATTATATTATTATATTAATACCTTATACATTAATATATTTAATTATACATCATTATTATTGAAACCTTGGATTTATTTATTAATATTTATACTATATAATAATTAAATATTTATATATTCACATATTATTATTAATATATATTGAATATTAATATTAATATGTAATAACTATTAATATTTATTGATGATGATGATGGTGGTGGTGGTGGTTAACGTCCAGTGAGACCAAATTGGTCTATCGGACCTATAATTTTCTTAGTCTTTAATTATCTAGCTCCTTGTCTTTCTTGGCAAGATTGGTGTTGTAGCTTTCTTTTTTTTCTTTGCGGTTTTCCAACTTCCTTTATCTTGCATCTCCTTCATCTTTTCTGGTTCTTGGAACATTTGTCGTAGCTTCGTGATACATTGTGTTCACCCTTTTGAAGATAGTTGAAGAAGAAGTTTGGTCTAGGAGATCTGCTTTGCTGTTAAATGAAGATTTATTTTGTGCGGTACTCAAATCCTCATAACTGTTGATTTGTTAGGCGGGGCTTTCTGCCTATCTTGAGAGTTGTTTCTTTCTTGCCTAATTTCTTGTGATTCAGAGTTTTCTCTAGAGTATTCTTCTTTCATGACAATGTATTGTTCTTTTTGTGCTCCTTGCCATGTAGATCTGTGGTGTTTTTTTTGCTAGCAAAATTTTTCTCGGAGGCTTTTGGGTAATTTTTTGCTAGATGGCCTGTCTCAAAGCAGGATCGACATCTAAAGAAGACACTTTCATAATCGAGTTTCTAGCTCCACGCATAGTCTTTACTTGTTAGGTTTATTTCAGCTGGGAATCTAACACTGAATTCCATTTCCACACAGATGCGTGCATAAGTGGTTCTGGCAGATTCCTCTGTTTCTGAGCACCTACATTAAAATTTCCCAATTGCATTTCCAATGTCTTTTAGCGAGGAGAGATTCTAGAGATGCAAGGGTAGGCTTGGCAATCTCACCCAAAGTGGTGCTGAGGTTATGGCTATTGTAGAGGGATCGAATGATGGGTTCCATGGTTTCATGAATAGGCCTGATTTTTCCCGAAACCAAGGGCCAGAATCTAGAATACATTACCTTCTTTCAAGATTTTCAAAATCTACTATAAATAAACCCCTAGCACATGGGTAGATATTAATTTCATCAGAAATGACATGCTTCTATACCTTTGAGATCCAATTATGGAGAGCTGTCAGTTGCAACCAAAAACCATTGAACCGACATATTAGGGCACTTTCGGAAAACTTCAAAGCCTCATCGAGTGAGGCTTGGACCACCTTCAGAGTGGGAGTTGGGCTTTCACTGATGATATGGGGCTTGAATATTAATACTAATATTTAATGTTTATTATAATAATTTTGATTAATTATTAATTAACTAATTAAACCCTTAATATTAAATTTAAACATCTAGTAGTAATTATTGCTGATAAAGATTAAAATAATCAAATTATTTATTCATTGTTACATTAATAAATAATTTTTTAGAATAATTTAAAATTTATTGAAAATAAGGGTAATAATAAATAAAAATAATTAAAACAGGCCAACATACATTTAAATGTTCTCACCTCAGAACTATTAAAAGCTATTTAAAACCCTCATTCAATATCTTCTACTATCATCATTCAATGAAGTCCTAATGATGGATCCCTGTTGGGAATTGAAATGTTGACGAAAAATGTTTTTACTCTGAGTTCTCTGGTTACTAAGTTAGAAGATATAAACCACAAAGGTCTTAAATCTAGAATCATTTCCCTATGCGGAGGGGACACATGGAGCGAAATCATTTTACTCGAAAAATTTAGGGTGAAGATAGCAAGAAGAGCTACAAACCTTCAATTTCTTGAAGATTGTCGTGACAATAATCTCATTCCCTCATTTGCAGAAATTAACCATAGATTACATAACAAATTTAATAGCAAGGCATTTTTTCAATTAAGCATTATTCTAATACGGGAAAAAATTAAGAGGGTTAGGGCTTCTCTCGATAATCTTGGATACTCAGTGCTCTGAGCACACCTAAAACTAGCCAACAACATCAATGAAGATCTTTGGTTTGTAATTGATGCCAGGGCTACTCTAAAAGCCAATAATGAAGGACACATTGCTCAAGCCAGACAATGCAAGAAGCTGTCTGAGTTATTAAAAAGGTCATATTACAGAAGTAAAGAAGATAATCCAAATAGAAGTCCTGAAAAAACAATTAGAGTCAGTAAAACAAAAGCTTACACAAAGGCAGAACTGAGCATGTTGATGTCCGAACGAATGAAGAAACAACTACGTTGAAGGTTAGAGTTGATCCATTAACAACTACACATAACGAAGGCAGTAATAGGTTTCCAGCTTTCAAAGGTAAATCAAATTCATTGACTATGCATAGCAAAGATGGCACTAGGTGCTCAGACATTGTAGATGAAGGAAATCCATTAAATAATAGGGCTACACATGGGGTAGGCAGCACTATGTGCTCAAACAACGAAGGTGAAACAAATGAGTTAGTCAAAATTGCAAATAACACAGGCAACACCAGATGTTCAAACAACATAGATTGTTTTGTCACCGACGGCATCATCAGTAGCACTGTTCATCAGTCAGGCAGCAATGACTTACAGCCTCCAGGTAGAAATAGAGACAATGATTCATTCTTACGGAGGATGATAATGGGAATGCTTTGGTGAGTAGAGAAATGTGTGAGATTGTCAATGAAGAAGTGAATAAAAACTTGGAAATTAGTGAGCAAGATATGAGCAGTAAGAAAATAAAAGCCAGTGACATTGACAAGGCCAACCCAAAAGCCAACAATTCTTCACTAAAAGAGTTGAGAAGAAAAGTGGTTAATCTATCTTCCCATGAATTAGATCCAGAAATCATGAGTGTCCTCACCAAAGGTTTATAGTTTGCAATTTCTCCTAAAAACCTACTGATTGAGAATATGATATGTAGCGTAGAAGATGGGATTAATAACCTTTCGTTGGAGGACAAGGAACCACTAGGACATGAGTTTTCCTCATTTTTCGAAAAGTCAAAGCTCCCTAAAGTAATCCAAAAAAAAAAAAACAAATTGCCTTTAAATCCTTGCTGAACAATGATACAAATGTGGTTCTTAAGGCAGATAAGGGGGGGGCAGCGTTGATCTTGGGTAAAGAAGACTATGTCTGTAAAATGAATGTACACATCAGATGTGGCAGTTAAAAGAAGATGAACAATAATCCCATTCCCAAGATAATGAAGGAAGTAAAAAAGACAATTGTAGATTCCAAATTTGATAAGTTAAAGAAAGTAAAAAATCCCTTCTTGTGAAACCATCCCAAGAATTTATTGTCTACCCAAGATTCATAAAGATGGTGTTCCTCTCAGACTGATAGTTAATACCGATGGAAACCCATCCTATGAACTCGCTAAGTATGTTGCTAAAATCCTTAAGCCCCTTGTTGGGAATACTGATTCTTTCATTAAGGGCTCACATGATTTTTGTAAATCTTATTAAAAATGAGAGGTTAAACCCTGATGATATCCTAGTTAGCTTTGACGTAGTATCCTTATTCACCAAGATTCCTCTTGATGAAGCCATTCAGGTTATAAAATATGTTAATGATCCAGGAACTACAAGATTGGCTGAAATATGTTTGCAATCAACTGCTTTCACCTTCCAAGGAGAATATTATGATCAGACATCTTGGGTGGCAATGGGATCATCCCTTTCACCCATTGTGGCCAACTTATACATGGAGTACTTTGAAAAGAAATCCCTTGAATCATACCCTTTGAAGCCAGCCTGATCAAAGCAATTTGTCAATGATACAATATAGAATGGACTCGTGGTAAAACAGAACTTGATAAGTTTTTTATTCACCTCAACCCTATCTCTCCATAAATAAATTTTACTATGGAGCTAGACGAAAACACGAGCATCCCATTTTTAGACATGCTCATCATCAAGAAGGAGGATGGCTCTGTGGGACATAAGGTTTTCAAGAAGTCAAACCACACAGAAATCTACCTCCATGTTGATTCTCACCATCACCCAGCCCAAACGTCTGGTGTTCTAAACACTCTCACCATTAGAGCCCTTTGAATCTCTGACTCTGAGCATTTGGATGAAGAAAAGAAGCATTTGGTTTCAACTTTTAAAGGTATAGGCTACAAACAAAGAGAAATTAAAGTAGCTATAGAGAGAGTTAAAAGAAATGTGTTATCTCATAAGCCTAAGGATCAAGATCAACCTCAGGGTGGGAAGGTCTTTCTTCCTTATATTCAAGTAGTGACAGATAAGATTGCTAAAATCCTTAGAAAGAAAACATAATCATACAATTCTCAGCCCCTCAAACTATTAGGTAAGGTATGGTCTGTCAAAGATTGCATTAATAGACATCAACTTAAGGGAGTCTATAAAATAGATTGTTCATGTGGAAAAAGTTACATTATTTAAATAAGTCAATCCTTGCAAGCAAGACTCAAGGAACATGGAGCTGATATTAGGAATGAAAGGTCTCGAACTTCGGCCCTTGCAGAGCATTCCTCAAAAACCAAGAACCATGTCTGCTTGGAAAATGCTTCAATTATCACACGTGAAGAAAAACATCATAGGTGTAAGATCAGAGAAGATCTTGAGATTATCAAACATCCACATAATCTCAATAGGGACAGCGGCATTGAGATTAGTGGAAACTGGCTTCCCTTACTCATAGAAATTAGGATCACCGCTACATCTCAGGTATAGTACTCAGTGGGTAGATATCTCTCTCCTATTCTATCAATTAGTAGTTAGTAGCATTAATGTCACTAGCACTCTCCATAATATTAATTTTCAATACGATTAGGTATGAATTATAACATTTACAATAATAATTTTGATAATAGCTACTACTATGATCATTAGTTACTATTATGAAATGTTATTATTTATTATTTATTATTTCCTTTTAA
>APFE031141702.1:0-14493 GCA_000404065.3 Pinus taeda | reverse complement strand
TATTTAAACTAGTTTATAAAATTTAATAACCAGTTTAGATCCATCTTAACACCGGATGTATCAAACTGCCAAGAGAGATTATCTCGAGGTGCAAATTTATACAAAATTTGTTGAACATTTAATTATTTTGATCATTCTAAATATGCTAAATATTTTTAAGATTAATTTGGTCAATTTAAAAAATGATTAAATAAAAATTTTGAGTGCAAAGTGTAAATGTAACAATTTTGATTGATAGAAAATGTCAATAATAAGAATATAGTCGATTACAAACAATCTTCATTGCGATCAATGTGAATCTATGTGAAACTATTTTCTTCTATTGTTCCTATTGTCACAACCATCAGTTTTTCCATTTTCTCATATGGATCATATGAAAAGAGTAGTTCCTATTGTCACAACCATTAGTTTTTCCATTTTCTCATATGGATCATATGAAAAGAGTAGTTGGAATCATAAACCAAACAAGCTACTATAGTAAACAACATATCAAATATTTAACTCGAGCTACTGTAATAAATAGCATGCCTTGTCCCTGTTGATTTCCAATATTAATAGTAATTTTCTCCAAAGTCAATAATTATGACTTATGGAGTGCTAAACCACAAATAATTTTCAATGGTATTTATTTTCTATTATCGCCTTTGAATGCAAAGTGTCTAACAATGTTGAATGATGGAAAATGAGACTAATAAGAATATACCCAATTCTAAATAGATTATAGTTTCAAGAAGAAAACATTTATGGTAAGGAAACATTTTATTTAGGATGAAAGTTCAAGTATTGTATTTATGGTTGAATAATTTTTATGTGCTTGCATTGAGAGAGTATGTGTGTTTTGCTGGTGAGAAGAAGAGACAAGGGGAGATAGAGATCTAGATGGGGAGGGGAGGGAAGAAGAGAGAGGAAAAGATCGGGAGGGAGGAAGATATATATACATATATATATGGAGAGAAAAATTTTAGAGAGGGAGGGAAAGGAAAGGGAGAGAGGGAGAGAGAGATAAATAGATATAGATATAGTGTGTGTATGTTGAGGGGCTGATATAGCGAGATAGAGAAGGAGAGACAATGGGAGATAGAGATATAGATGGAGGAGGTAGAGATGTGCTTACACTTAAATCAATGCACACTATTAATCTACTTACTTTGAAATTAATGTACATCATACATCTTGTTGCATCAAATAAAAAATCAACATCTACACTAAAGTCAATGCATCTAGTGCAAACAATCAAATAGGATTATAAATCAACATCTTTACTGAAATCAATGCATGTAGTGCAAGAAATCAAATAGGGTTAGAAATCAATATCTACAGTAAAACCAATGCATCTAGTGCAAGCAATCCAATATGAGTAGAAATCAACATCTACGATGAGATCAATGCATCTACTGCAAAAAATAAAATAGGATTGGGAATCAACATCTATATTGAAATCAATGCATCGAGTGCAAGAAATCAAATAGGATTAGAAATCAATATCTACATTGAAATGAATGCATCTAATGCAAGCAATCAAATATGAGTAGAAATCAACGTCTATGTTGAAATCAATGAATCTAGTGTAAGTTATTAAATATGATTAGAAATTGGCATCTACATTGAAATCAATGCATCTAGTGCAAGTGATTAAATAGCATTAGAAGTCAATATCTACACTGAAACTAAAGCATCTTGTGCAAGCAATCAAATAGGAGTAGAAATCAATATCTACACTAAAACCAATACATCTAATGGAAGCAATAAAATATGAGTAGAAAACAACATCTATGATGAAATCAATGCATCTAGTGCAAGCAATCAAATAGGATTAGAAATCAATATCTACACCGAAATCAATGCATCCTGTACAAGCAATCAAACAGGAGTATAAATCAACATAGACATTGAAATCAATGCTTCTATTTTAGTGAAAATGTAAAATATTCATGAATTTCTAGATCTAACTTCTATGTTTGTATTTCTCTCTGTCAGTCTCTTTCTTCTTCCCTCTCTCTTTACCTTCTATTATGCATCTATCTACATCCCCTTCTCCTTCTCTCTCTTCCCCACCCTCTCTCCGTCATCTTACTCTATCTCCCTCTCCCTAACTTTCTCTCTCATTCTCTTCTTTCCTCTCTACATTTCTCCTTATTTGTCTCTCTCCCCATATCTGTCCATCTATCCATCTATCTCTCCCTCTTCATTCTTCCACCCTCTCTTTCTCTCTCTCTTGTCACTCACTCTCCAACTTTCTCTCTCTATGTCTTTCTTCTCCTTCCAAATCCATCTCTTTCCCCTGCTCTCTCTCGTCTCTCTCAGGTCCTCTCTCTTTTTTGTTCCTCTCTCTCCCCTTCTCTCCCACCTCGCTCCATCTTCCCCCCAATCATACACACACTCTTTCCACCCTCCAACTCTGTCACAATATCCATCCTCTCTCCTTCTGTCTCTCCCCCTCTCTCCCCCCTCCATATATATATCTCCCTATCTCTCTCTTCCCCTTCTTTCCCTATCCTTATCCTCTTCTTTTCATAGAAGCTTAAGGCTTTCTAGTGACAAACAAGACAATTAAGAACAATCCTTCTCTAAATATGCATTTACCATACAAGAAATCAAGTGTTTAGATCCTACCTGTAGTCCAACGTTGTTGTATTAGTCCAGCCTCATCGATCCGGATGAGCTCCTCCTTCTCTCTGAAACCTGCATTCACTAACAATCAAATGATTAAATAGCACCTGAATATCTCATAAAATAAAACATATTCAACATACAGACCAAGGAGTATATGAAACAACTCATAAATAACAAATTGTTGAGAAGAATGGACTTATTTGTATTAATAGGAAACAAAAGAAACCATTACAACCTGAGCCTTGGTGTTGTGCAGGTCCCTTCCAGGGTCCAGCAAGAGTTTTCCTTTACTTTGATAAGCTCACCCACTTCCAAATGAAACAAGAAAGGATGGGAATCTCTCCTCACAAGCTTCTACAAGGAAGTCCTAATTCCAGCAGCATCTACCCTTTGGAATATTCAGCTTTCAACCTCCCTCCTCTGGCCCAATGCCTGTATTTATAATGCCCTAGAGGAAGCTAATCAGGTCCACCATCAATGGGATAAGCCCCTCTTTGGATGGGGTAGCTCCCCTCTTGATGGGATAAGTTCCTCTTTCATAGGGATACATGAACCATCTGGAGGCGCTCAATACACGTCAAACAAGCTTCTAGAACGCTCTAGAAATGACCACAAGTAACTTTTTTAAGATGAAACTCGCGCCTTTTTATCTTTACAGGAGTACGCACCCACCCCTTTACATACAGAGCGTACAAGTACGTAGGTATTATTAACTTGGGATGCGTACACACAGGTAAGGTTGAGAGAAACTGCATACCCAGAGATAAATATATTTTTAAAGACTTTCTCTCTTTCTTGAAGTTTGACATGGAGAGCAGAGGTATGAGGCTTGCCAAGGAGGATAGTATCACTGTTGATGGAGCCATACTAACTGCAAATAGTCATGGTGACAAATTTTACTGTAACAGGAGGTGCCACTCCTTTAAGGTACAATTTAACTTCGATATTGCCATATTCAAAGGCCTAGTAGATGCAAACACTATAGCTAAATGGTTAAATGTATTGGAAGTATATTTTTCAGTTCATGACTTTTCCAATTGGGAAAATATTACTTTTTCACTTCTCAAAGCCCCCCCACATGACAAGGACTGGTGGGAAACCTAATGTGAAAGAAAGGATGAGAGTGAACCCTCATTGTTTTCAGCCGTACATATTTGGAATTCTTTGTGAGATGCCATCAAGGAACAATATTACCCTGCTGAGGGCCATGAAGATAAATACTTAAAGGGGACCATGCTACGGAAAGGAAGGGATCAAGATGTTCTAGAGTTCACAAATACTTTCAATGTGTTTCGCATGAAGCTAAGTATCAATGATATTCAGTGACATTTGTTGGGCAAGTACTGTGGTTGTCTACACAAGTACATCTAGGACGAGATGGAGTTTTTGGACATTTCCTTTCTCGGCACGACGCATCGGTATGTTGTCAAGATTGAGAAGAAGTTTAAATAAAAGAAGCGGGACTTTGGATATGCGAATCCAAAGCAAGGAAAATGTGCCTCCCTAGAAGCTTAAGGCTTTCTCCTTACTACAGTAAACAACATATCAAATATTTAACTCGAGCTACTGTAATAAATAGCATGCCTTGTCCCTGTTGATCTCCAATATTAATAGTAATTTTCTCCAAAGTCAATCATTATGACTTATGGAGTGCTAAACCACAAAAAATTTTCAATGGTATTCATTTTCTATTACCGCCTCTAAATGCAAAGTGATTAACAATGTTGAATGATGGAAAATGAGACTAATAAGAATGTACCCAATTCTAAATAGTTTATAGTTTCAAGAAGAAAACATTTATGGTAAGGAAACATTTTATTTAGGATGAAAGTTCAAGTATTGTATTTATGGTTGAATAATTTTTATGTGCTTACATTGAGAGAGTATGTGTGTTTTGCGGGTGAGAAGAAGAGACAAGGGGAGATAGAGATCTAGATGGGGAGGGGAGGGAAGAAGAGAGAGGAAAAGATCGAGAGGGAGGAAGATATATATATATATATATATATTATATATGAGAGAAAAAATTTTAGAGAGGGAGGGAAGGAAAGGGAGAGAGGGAGAGAGAGATAAATATATAGAGATATAGTGTGTGTATGTTGAGGGGCTGAGATAACGAGATAGAGAAGGAGAGACAATGGGAGTTAGAGATATAGATGGAGGAGGTATAGATGTTCTTATACTTAAATAATTGCACACTATTAATCTACTTACTTTGAAATTAATGTACATCATACATCTTGTTGCATCAAATCAAAATTCAACATCTACACTAAAGTCAATGCATCTAGTGCAAACAATCAAATAGGATTAGAAATCAACATCTTTACTGAAATCAATGCATGTAGTGCAAGAAATCAAATAGGGTTAGAAATCAATATCTACAGTGAAACCAATGCATCTAGTGCAAGCAATCCAATATGAGTAGAAATCAACATCTACGATGAGATCAAGGCATCTACTGCAAACAATCAAATAGGATTAGAAATCAACATCTATATTGAAATCAATGCATCGAGTGCAAGAAATCAAATAGGATTAGAAATCAATATGTACACTGAAATGAATGCATCTAATGCAAGCAATCAAATATGAGTAGAAATCAACATCTATGTTGAAATCAATGAATCTAGTGGAAGTTATTAAATATGATTAGAAATCAGCATTTACGCTGAAATCAATGCATCTAGTGCAAGTGATTCAATAGCATTAGAAATCAATATCTACACTGAAACTAAAGCATCTTGTGCAAGCAATCAAATAGGAGTAGAAATCAATATCTACACTGAAACCAGTACATCTAATGGAAGCAATAAATATGAGTAGATAACAACATCTATGATGAAATCAATGCATCTAGTGCAAGCAATCAAATAGGATTAGAAACCAATATCTACACTGAAATCAATGCATCCTGTACAAGCAATCAAAGAGGAGTATAAATCAACATAGACATTGAAATCAATGCATCTATTTTAGTGAAAATGTAAAATATTCATGAATTTCTAGATCTAACTTCTATGTTTGTATTTCTCTCTGTGAGTCTCTTTCTTCTTCCCCCTCTATTTACCTTCTATTATGCATCTATCTACGTCCCCCTCTCCTTCTCTCTCTTCCCCACCCTCTCTCCGTCGTCTCACTCTATCTCCCTCTCCCTAATTTTCTCTCTCGTTCTCTTCTTTCCTCTCTACATCTCTCCTTATTTGTCTCTCTCCCCATATCTATCCATCTATCCATCTATCTCTCCCTCTTCATTCTTCCTCCCCCTCTCTCTCTCTCTCTCTTGCCACTCCCTCTCCAACTTTCTCTCTCTATGTCTTTCTTCCCCTTCCAACTCCATCTCTTTCTCCCCCTCTCTCTTGTCTCTCTCACGTCCTCTCTCTTTTTCATTCCTCTCTCTCCCTTTCTCTCCCACCTCGCTCCATCTTCCCCCCAATCATACACACACTCTCTCTCCACCCTCCAACTGTGTCACAATCTCCATCCCTCTCTTCTTCTCTCTCTCCCCCTCTCTCCCCCCTCCATATCTATGTCTCCCTATCTCTCTCTTCCCCTTCTTTCCCTATCCTTATCCTCTTTTTTTTTCTCTCTTCCCTCGTCTCCTCTCTCCCTCATTCCATCTTCATCTCTCCCTTGTCACTCCCTCTCTTTCCCTCTCCAAATCCATCTCTCTCCCTCCCTCTCTCCCCCTCTTCTCTCTTCCTTTCTCTCTCTCACTATGTCTCTCACCTCTATGACTCTCTCCCACACTCTATTCCCCCTTTCATCACACTCTCTTTCTTAAATATGATCTCATTGCATTGTATTTAAGAAAGTATCTAAATCAATAAAAAAATGTAATTGGTGGTAAAACATTAAACCCATATTTCTGATTAATCATGTTAAATAAAATACAGTAATAAAAAAATTAAAAGAACCATGCACTATCTTTCCTCTATCATTGTTAATCACTTTGGTTTCTTAATTCACTTGGATCCTTGGTTAATATGCATCTATCCTAGTTCATTATATTATATCAATTTCACATATGTATATATAAAAGTAATCTCATTTTTGAATTTATTAAAACCTCCATTTAATCTCTATGAAAATAGTGTTATTAGTCCTGAGATTATAGGGTTTAGATATACCTCAAAAGTAATTATAACTTTTTTGCTCTTAGATTTAATTAAAAAATGTCATAAAATTAAATTAAGAAATGGTATTCTAACAATTAAAAGCTCATAATCAAAAGTCTAGCTGGCCCATGGTATTGATAATCCATGATAGTAGCCCATGGTATTATAATTTTCTTCCTTCCTCTCCCTCTATCTTTCTCTTGTGGGTATTCGCGCATGGTATTGTAAAAAACCTACTTAAAAGTTAATAATATCCATGGTAAATATTGAGTTTGTTAATTTTAGCCCACACATTTTTTTGACATATCTTCCACATATACAATATATATTAGCCAACACATATATAGTAACATTACACATATCTTCTAGCTTACACATATATCCTTTTTAATATTTTATTAATGTAACGTTGAATTAAGTGACAACATCTCCTTCATATTTTAGGCTCTAGAACATCTCCCGGCCCAAAAAAAAATGGCTCATTCATCATGATACATATCATAACTCTATTAACCATTTATTCAATTTTCCTCAATAAAATAAAATCACATTTATTTAACACCGAGATTTCATCTTTAAAACATGCACACTAAACTATTCCATTCCATGATATTTAAAAAAAAACGAGTTGTATTGTTGTATTGTTATGATCATCATCCTACAGTATAAGAATTTGAATTTGAAAAGGATTCATCAAATCAAGTTTAAATTTTATATAATTTTAATTTTAATTAAAAAAAAAAAATCAATGAACAAGAAGAAGAAATTGAATTGTCTACTAACCATGCTATACAATCTTCCTGTAACATCGATGATTACATCCGATAAGTCACACCAATTGTTAATTCGATTTCTTTCGATCTTACTTGAAGAAGAAGTTGAAATGTCATCTAACCATCCTACAGAATCTTCCTGTAACATCGATAATTACGTCATCTGATAAGTCACACCAATTGTTAATTCGATTTCTTTCGATCTTAGTTGAAGAAGTAGTTGAAATGTCATCTAACCATCCTACAGAATCTTCCTGTAGCATCGATAATTACGTCATCTGATAAGTCACACCAATTGTTAATTCGATTTCTTTCGATCTTACTTGAAGAAAAAGTTGAAATGTCATCTAACCATCCTACAGAATCTTCCTGTAACATCGATAATTACGTCATCTGATAAGTCACACCAATTGTTAATTCGATTTCTTTCGATCTTACTTGAAGAAGAAGTTGAAATGTCATCTAACCATCGTACAGAATCTTCCCGTAACATCGATAATTACATCATCTGATAAGTCACACAATTGTTAATTGTGCGTTGTCAATTTCTCTCGAAAATTTTGCATTCCGAGGTAAGTTAGCTACGCATGCGCGATGGTGAGCGACGATGGGAGATGTGCAAGAATGTGCCAGTAGGTTAAAATGACTGATCTATGTATGAAACACAGCCAAGAAATTGGTAATCTCTGAGAGTGAAACACTCTCCGTGCTAAACGATGAGAGATGGTTGCAGCTATCTGTGAAATAGAAATTTGTCCCATTTGTAGGTCATGATTATTCAGAGACTTCCAGGAGGAAATGGAAAGCAGCATATCGGGCTCTGGCAAATCACATATGTTTGGGGGCAGCGATCGATTCCCCAGTCTGACATCGAGCTCAATAGCGTGCAGATACGAGGAGGAGCTGGCATGGGCAGCCATAGAGAGGCTCCCCACATACGAACGTCTCAGAACTTCCATACTGAACGACCTCCTAAACAATCAGTCCAATGGCTCCCGCTCACAAGCAGATCGACGTCACAAATATCCCACGGGAAGCTCGGAAGCGACTCATTGAGAGACTCCTGGGAGTTTCGGAGCAGGATAATGAACTATTTCTGCTCAAATTTCGTCCCAGACTCGACGGGTTCTCAACATTTGTCACTCTCCGCTTTCTTCTCTTTTCGAATTTGGTTCAGTTTGTTGTGCCCGTATTTGTGTGCAATGCCATCATCTTGTGCTTGTGGTACACAGAGGTGGAATTACCTTACGGGCGATTGAGATCCGTTTCCAGGATTTGAATATTTCCGCTGATGTTTACGTTGGCAGTCAGGCGTTGCCAGCCTTAATTAACTGGACAGTCAATATGGTCGAGGTAATATGTTCAGATACAGAATACAGAATATGTAGGTTTTTACAGTTGAAAATCATTTTGTTGTTCCACTGTTCTTTTGGAAAAAATTGTAAAGCGGAGGAAAAGTTATCGATGCTTTAGTTATTATGAGGGAGAAGCAAAGCTTTCAGAACGCATAGAATATGTACGTTTTCATGGTTAGAAATCATATGGTTGGAAATAACCGTAAATGGTCTACAAAACGAATTGACACTCAATTATCATTAGAGATGAACAAACTTCTAAAAATGTCCGCTCAAAACTTCTGACATTTTCTACGCTCTACATAACTATTTCCTACACTACATATATTTTTCATTTCCTACGCTCTACATAATTATTTCATACACTACATATATTTTTCATTTCCTACGCTCTACATAATTATTTCATACACTACATATTTATTTTTCATTTGCTACGCTACATAATTATTTTTCATTTCCTACACTACATAAATATTTCCCACACTACATATTTATTAAGAAACATCAAATAGTTCTAGTTGATGCTTTTAGGCATCATTAGGGACAAAAAAAGCCAAGCTTTTAGAATGTTCACTTGAAACTTTGGAAGTTCCTTATATCACAATTATTTCTAAAACTTTCCTACATTCTTTACAGCTATTCTCCAAAAATAATTGATTAACCGTCATGATCTATGAAAATTCAGCATAATCTGAAAATTTAGAAAGAAAAAGTATTTGCTAATTTGAAATTTGCTATTTAGTTTAAAAATTAATAGAAAAGACGAGAAACTAAAAAAATGTTGATTTATCATTTTTTATTCAGTTCAAAAAGAAATATTAAAAAGAAAAAGAAGACAGGGAAACCAGTTTTAGTTGATTTCAATGTTTTTAATGAGCTCAACCGTATATATAAACCATGCCTATTTTTACTTTTGAAATATAAAATATAGAACGTAACAAAATATATATATAATAATTTATCAAAAAGGTTTCAAAATATATATATATATATTATATAGAAAAGATGTCTTATAATGATATCATAAATTTTGTATTATAAATAAAAAAATTTGTATTATTTGTTTGAAAATATTTATAATACGGATCACATATTTTAACTGATGTTTTTTCTGAAATCTATAATATATAAGCACTAAGAAAATCTCCAATTAATCATTATAATTTTTTAATATTATAAATTTATAAAATTATCTATTTATATATATGTTAAAAATTATTTGATAATATAACAGTTCATTTTGCTATAAGATCTTTAAAAAACAGCTATAAATCTTTAATTTAATCCATTTTATCTTTTCGCAATGTCATTTTTTGTTTTTAAAATGCAAACTTATTTGCACCTCAACAAATTCTGGCTTGTATATTGACAAGTGTTAATATGTTATTATTATTAGACAACTGTCAATAATTATTTTATATATTTAAATTTTATAATAATAACGACCGGGTTGCAAAGCCGCGTTCTGTCTTATTTTTTAACATAAATATGTGGAATATTATCGTAGGATGCTTTAGTAGCTCTTCGGTTGCCGAAGACAAAGAAGAAAACTTCAACAATTCTTCACAATATCAGCGGCATCGTTAAACCCGGCAGGTAAGTATCTATCTTGAAAGACTATTAACTCGAAGCTCTGGGTTGATCTGTGGCTTATAAAATTAAAATCGTGAAGATTGACGCTGCTTCTTGAACCTCCTGCCTCGGGCAAGACTACTCTACTCTTGGCACTTGCTTCCAAATCTTAAGTTCATGAGGCTATTTTGAATGAAGCAGATTAAATATATTTTGTATGAGGTTTTTCGTTCAAGTTGGAGGAGTTACGTATAATGGACATGCCCTCAACGAATTCGTCCCAGAGGGACTTCTACTTACATCACTCAGCATGACACCCACATGGGAGAAATGACTGTTAGAGAAACCCTCAACTTTTCGGCTCGTTGCCGAGGCGTTACAGCCGTTTAAATGTTCATCGTTTACATGGCCGAAATTGTAGAGTTTAGAATATTTTGCATATTTGACTGCTAGTCTTTCTTATTGGGCAGTTTCGCATCAAAATATTCCAGAGTTGGCAACAAACATAAATACACAAATTACTCATTATTAATGTATGATTATAGAATTGTTTATAAAATTTAGGATATTCTTTAACCTGTAATTTTCTATTATACTATTCCTTGTGGCCATTTACATTGTTGAACCAATGTAGATTTTAGAATATTTTGGATATCTGACCAGTAGCCTTACTCAAATAGACCTTACTGGTTTAGACGTTAAACTATTTTAAAATCTCAATAAACATAAATATAAAAATTACCCTGATAAAATTTACAATATTCTCAAAACTGTAATCAAACCAATATCTCGTTATTAATATACGATTATGAAGTTGTTTGATGATGAAACTTCACTACATTATTACAGATCCGAGTTTCTATAAGTTGGTAGAAAATCTCTATATCTATCAGGAAATATCTCCATCTGTGTTTCAAAAAAATAGTTATACTTCAAGCTTTTATTTCTCAGGAATAAGATGAATCTATTCCCAATAACCGGCCTTGGCTGCAGATGTGCTGACCGAACTTTCCAAAAGAGAAAGAGAACTCGGAGTGAAACCAGACGCCGATATTGATGTTTTCATGAAGGTATAAACTTCAAAAATAACGAAGTTTTGCATTTAGACAATGGTTTTTAATGATAAATAGTGGAGCTGATATAAATACCATGAACGATTGAATATATATATATATATATATGCGCAGGCCACCGCAAGAGAGGGACAAGAAGCCAGTATTATGACGGACTTTGTTTTGAAGGTGAGTTCTTTAATTTGAGTCTCCCTTGATTATAGATTTATTTTTAGCATTTAGAAAATGTAATGTGTACGAATATTTTTTTAAATTTTCAAAATATATTTAAATCTATAAATTTTTAGAGATAAAATTCTACAAATTCATCATAGAAATTCAATTGATATGTATATTATTGGAGTTTGATTATAGGAGCAATACTATAGGGTAAATTTATATAGGGGATATTTATTGGGAAAAAATGACATAATATATTGAGGGATATATAAGGGTAAACGATTTTTATATTAGAATGTATAAAAAATAGAGGTCAAAGTTAATGAAAATTTATAAAAAGTATAAAAAATGTTAATGGAAAAATGGATACTTAAAATATCTAGTGAAAGTAGGGGGTTTTCAATTGGGAAGTTGTATTGGGTTTGTATATGTAAGGGTTAAACTAGCGATTGTCCCAAAAGGTACGAAGAGAGCCCAATGGAATTATTAAATTGAATTCTTGAATTTCTCTAGAAGAAATGTTGGTTCAAGCCTAATTAATTAGCAATTTGAGTTGGCTAAAGTCCTTCCAATTATTTTTTATTATGGTAAAATTATATTGATAATTCATTGGTTTTACTTTCAAAAGCTTGAAGGAAATTGAAGAGCAAGTATACGATTACTTTGTGGGATTTTATCCCAAAATAACTTATTTGTAAATACATACTCAAAATGGTTAAATGATATTCTTATATATAATTTAACTTAGACATATAATATAAGTGTTGATTTGTGAGGCATAGTGCAGGTGTCATATCACCGAAATGTGGTTTTGGATTAAGTTTAATATTCTTATATATAATTTAATTCAAACTTATAATATAAGTGTGTTGATTTGTGAGGCATAGTCTAGGCGACATATCACTAAACTGGTCAAGTTGTCAATGAGGAGGATGTTGGTGCCATATGACTAGAGGTCTACCTAAAACTATATAATGTTTCTAGGGGTGTCATAACTGCTATCAAAGGTATCACCACTGAGGTGGTAACAACACACTTATGAGAGTAAGTCACATCAATGATGATAGTGGAGCACAATTGGAACTGGAATACTTGACATGTGGATATATCATTACAGTCATGTGGATATAACATTACAGTGTTTTGAGCAGGGCAATAGAGACTTAGTGTAGGTGTGCTAGTAGGGAGATATATGATGTTACTATAAAGGGTCCTTTAGTACGTTGAGATGGAAAATTCATGGTAGGTTGTAGTAGGTTAGAAAGTTACGATTGCCACAAACTGAAAAAGAGTGTTTCTACTATTGAAAAATGAAAGATCAAAATGATGAATGATATTCAGGTACACATAAATGCATTAGAAGAGAAAAGGAGGAACATGGGGACCATGAGGGAACATTCATGGCATAAGTGAACCTCAGGCGATTTCTCAAATAATGGAGCAAGTCTACGATGATGCATGGGAAAATTGGTTGAAGCACCTAGAGAGTGAGGTGGTTTCTATTGTAGCCTTGACCCTAGAGTAGGAAAACATTATTAAAAGTGGGGTTGCACATAACTTCATGTGAGACAATGTGGCTAGAGAGTTTGGATTGAAATTCATCTTTAACCATTTTGATTTTTATCTTTCATCTTTTTTTATTTTTTTTCTAATTTATGTGAGTTGTAAAATGGTTAGTACAACTAACTTATGGCAACCTATTGCTTAAGTAATCGTCACCAAATACTCCTAAGTTACTCACACCATTTACCTTTAGACTATATATGTTCACTAAATACTCCCGAGTTACTCACACCCTTTACCTTTCGACTATATTTGTTCACTAAATACACTTTTACATTGATTTTAATTACTAATATATCTATAAATGTTGATGAATTTGTTACATTTTTTTATGGAAAAATCCATGCATGAAATTGTCTAAACTTGTGACTTGACTTTTTCCTATGGAATTTCAAATTAATAACTTTTACAATATAAAATGCCTAAATAAAAATACTTTGTCACAATTTACTCTAAACCCCCTTAAAGTTGATATTTTTTTTAAAACATAATTAAATACAAAATTATTATCAGTAATAATAAATATAATTTTAAAATAATAATATGGAAAATAAAACTATATATTAAAAAATCTTATAATTTTAAACAATATAACATCTCAATTTACTTAATCCGCAAACAAACAATAAGATAGACTCCCTCTTTTGTACGCTATTCTTGGTAAATCAGTAACCATAAACAATTAAATTTTATAATTTAATATAAATATAGGATAATAATGATAATTCTTAAATAATACTTAAGCTTTGTCTTTTCTTTATACAATAAATAAGTTATAGTATTAAAACTAATAGAGTAAAATAAAACTACAATTACTTAGAAATGTTAGCAACACATAAGAACAATATTTAATATTTTTTTTTTTTTTTTTTTTTTTTTTTTTTTTTTTTTTAATTTTTTTTTTTTAATTTTTTTTTTTTTTTTTTTTTTTTTTTTTTTTTTTTTTTTTTTTTTTAAACAGTAACAATTATGGTTTAAAATAAGAATTCCTAAATAAATAGTGGTATTCTTTAAATAACAATAATAGTGATCATAATTTAAAAGCTATATAAGTGATATAATAATAATTTACTATATTAATGTTAATTAGTAATAATTATTCTCAAGGCTGATTTAAAAACAGATTTATTAAACATTTTATAGCTTTGTAAAAAAAATACAAAGTGATATCACTTTGGTGAAATCTAACTCCAGCAATCATCAAACCAAAATCATATTTGTACTTAAATGAAACCCATACGTAAAATATAAAAAGAATAATGAAGTA
>APFE031141699.1:2823-23852 GCA_000404065.3 Pinus taeda | reverse complement strand
ATATATATATTATTAGAATATTAACTCAAACTAATAATTAATCAAAAATTTAAATTACAGATACAATCCAAATATTGATAACTTTGTAACTTTGTTACAATTGATAGCTAAAAATAGTTTTGAGAAATCAAACTACGGTGGTAGGAATTTCCGCAAATATTTTTGAAAATTAATGCTCCATCTCATCCTCTATACCATTTCCATTACTTCTCAACCTTATGCACCATTTCTATTACTACCTAATGTCTCCACTTTTTGAAAATGTTTGTTAATGCTCAATAGAAAATCATTGAGTCATGTATGACACTTCAGAATCACATATTTGCACTATACAATGTTAGAGATATATAATGGGTGGTTTCTTCATGTTCTCTACTTATTTATCTAAGATTTTAGATGACACAACTTGAGCATCCTTAGAATTTCATGGTGAGGTATTCAATGCCTATATGGCATGTCCGTTATCCTTATGGCTTGTTTAGAGGATACTATTCTAGTTCGTATTTTGATTTTTGTTGCAAAGCTGGTGGAAAAATGTGGGATAGGAATATTTTCGAAAGTTTCCACATTCGTCATTGGTATATATTTTCTTTGTAAGTTGTTGGATATTGATGGGAAGATTTAATGAGATTTGATTTTCATTCACTATATTATGATTTGTTAGATAGCTAATTCTTGGGATTAACCTTGGGCCAGTTTGGGTAGTTATTAGAGTCTAAGAACTCTTTGGAACTAATTAAGTTGTTTCCTATATGTATTTATATGTACAAAATGTGCATAATTCTTTGATATTGATTACTATAAATTTGATTTGGTTTCCAGTCTCGTGTGCCTTACAGTGGTATCAGAGTGGGTGAGATTCTTTGTTGAATGAGAGCATGGTTAATTTTCTCTATCAAATAGAATAAAACTAAAACTTCAGAGGTTAATTTGAATGTGTGGAGAGCTTGGTGCATATTTGAATTAAAAGTAAAAAAAATCATGTGGAATCTATGTTGAAGAAAGAAGCAGAGGCTTTGAGGATAATCATTGAACATGTGGAGAGCTTGGTGCATCATTGTATTAAAAGGGAAAAAAATAATGTGGAATCTATGTTCAAGCGAGAAGCAAAGGCTGTGAGGGTATTTGAATGCAAAATAAGGTTACCCTAGTGGGATACCCAAAATATTGATTCTTTTCAAATCTTATACCAGTGAGTAACTGCCTATGTGAAGCTTGTAGCAGAAAGAGGTATCTCAGATTAGTGAGTAATAATTTCTAATGTGAACGCTATTTTTTTTAGAAAGTTGTGAAAATTTTCTTTAAATTGAGAAAATAATATAGAATACCTAGGGGTAAGGATGGCCTGAGGATGTTCACATATAAAATTCACTATTAAAAAGATTATAAAAGGAGCCACTATAGAAAGTATTTTTTATGTGAAGTAAAAAAAAAAAACTTTATGTAGAAGAAGCCAAGATAAAAAACACGGTAAGGATTTCCCTTCTTCTCTTATTTTCATTAAGTGGATTAATTTTAATTGATGGCGAGTGGAGAAAAGGAGCTTTTGGGGAATGACATCAAGTTTTTATTTTGTTTTTGTTGAAGATTATATAACAGAGTTTATTGATATAAAATTAAGAAGGGAAAATGACATTGCGGTTAGTGAAGTTAATATAGTTAGTTCATCTATTGAAGGTCTTAAATTCAAATCTTTATAGAGACAATTTTGAAAGATTTGTTTTTAAAACTATTTTTGGGATATATTTTTGGAGGTAGATTTTATGGATATAAAATCAAGAAGAGAAAATGACATTGTGGTTGGTGAAGTTTATATAGATATTTGACTATTGGAGGTATCAAGTTCAACTCTTTATAGAGACAATTTTGAAAGATATTTTTTAGAGCTAATTTTAGGTGATATTTTTGGTGGTTGTGAACATGATTTTAGTTTTTATGGGTTGGAGACCCTGAGCATGTCACTATATGATAAATTTGAAACTCATGCATATTTGATATAACTCACAACAAATTTGAGTTTTCATGGTGATCATTGTATGGAGAAAATATCAAAGTTATTAATTGTGTAATTGTAGCTATATATCATTATTCATCTCTTTATTTTTGAATTTGATTTGTAAACGGGCACATTTTCAGTTGAGCCCGACACTGGACTAAATCATCATAAAATTGTTTTTATTAGGTGCATTTTAGGTGGTACTCGACACCCCTTTTTTCAAAGTTGATTGCTAGAGAACATGACCAAAATCGTTGATTTTCTACAGTTGTTGAATAGTTTAATGTCATCTATTATTCATAATAGTGTCCAAGTAAACAGGAAATACTTTTTGACATCCAATCATGTTTGTAAAATGAGAAAAGAAAATTGAATACTTGGATCCAAAGTCCCATTTTTAGTGAGAAGAATTGTAAAAGAAGAATTATGAACATGTTGTTGTTTAGAATAACAATTTATTTTAGCCTGATCATTAGTCAGAAAATGATCAGAGTAATGCAGTGGCTTCATAAACAAATTTGGATGCAACTAAAATTTCTTATAAGAAGCTTGTTATCCCCAAAAATTCATAAGGCCATGGGAGGAGATTAGACACAATAAACACAAAATTGGTTTGGGTTATAAGAAATATATTTTGGATGTATCTTTCACATTCCAGATTTTGCTAAACTGATACAATTTCGAAGTGCTGGTTTTCTGCATAGTGTTGTTTCGAGAACAAGTTGATAGATGCCAACAGTGTAGCAGAATTGGACATGTAAAATATCGGTGTTATTATATTCACTCATGTGAGAATTGTGGAAAGAGAAATCATCATACAAATAGATGTTCCAAGAAGTGGATGACTACTAGAGAGAAGGTAAATTTTGTATGGATTTCTTCTTGGGATTAGATGAAAACAACTAAGAATATTTACGGGTCATATCAAAGAATATGTTCCAGAGTGATGACTAACCTTGTAATGATGAAGAGTACTTCTCACCCTATATCGAACAAGGGGGAATTATTGACGGTATGCTACAAGTTTGAGTTTGAGATGTGAAGCGAGTTTGAGTCAGAGTTTGGTTGATCAAGTTCATTGAGCACTTCCATGTTTGGAATTGTTTGAGGAAATGTTGTGATAGTTCCAGAGTTTTTGGTCACCTTAAAACCACATTTTTGGTTGTTCTGAGAACCACTATGAAGGTTCTAGAGTTGGTGTTGGTTGAGACCTTGATTTCTCCCATCTTGGTTCATGGTTATCATTAAAAACCATTTCTTTAGAGACATTCAACTCTTAGGTGAGATGCATATTTTTATTTTGAGCTCTCGTTCTTGGAGTTTGGTATATCCCTTCGGATTAAGGGGCGACTGTTCGATAGATAATCCTCGGGATTAACCTTAGGTCAGTTTGGGTAGTTATTAGAGTCCAAGAACTCCCGAGAACTAATCCAACTATTTCCTATATGTATTTATATGTACAACATGTACATAATTCTTTGAGATTGATTAATATACATTTGATTTGGTTTCCAGTCTCGTGTGTCTTACATGATTCACTATAATAAGAATTTTATTTTTCAAAAAATAATAATATTATTTTTTTTTAATGTCAGGAGTAAATTTAAATTTTATTCTCAATTTATATTAGGTTGTTTAATTATGTACTATGTTTGAAACAATAATTCATAGTTGACTGATTTATTTTTAGTTGTACTTTTGTCTAGTTTATAATTAAATGGTTGGGAGTATGCTTTTTGTTTTTCCATCAATTTGAGATCAAATTCAAGAGAAATCTTTGAAATTATATGATAAGTCTCAAATATTATAATCTGGTGAAGTCAAATATCTTTTATAATGATAGTTTAAAAATTTGATCTAATCCTTGTATTCCCTCAAACAATGAATAATTTATTTGAAATAAATTATGGACATATTGGTCTAGAAGTAAAATGGTGGCACCTAGAGATTTGGAATTGCGACATTCCTCCAAAGGTCAAGTGCTTTACTTGGTTTCACTTAGAAAACTATATCCTAACTTGGAATAATTTGTCACATCAAGGTTTTAAAGGGACAAATGTATGTGTTCTTTGTAAACAAGGCACTAAAAAAATAGAGCATATTTTCTTCCAATGTGACTTATCTAATGCTCCATCGAAAGAAGTCCTCATAAGACTCAACATTCATGTTACAAGCCCACTAAGTTATCTTGAGACTTGTATTTGCTAGTGGGACCATCACATGTGAAACCACAAATGCCTTCCTATCTATGTGGTCTCGAGAATCTAGAAAATCAGGAATAAACATATTTTCAAAGATTTCCACACTAGCATTCAATCGATCTTTCCCTATATTATTGGTTTTTATAATGGCTATCAAACATAGAATATTCCTATATATTTGTGCCTTACAACTACTCCCATAGCTTCCTTTGCAGATAGTTTTGGATTTTTCAATAGAGCCCACCATAATGGAATATGTGGTAGAGGTTCTTTAATAAAAATCCATGGAAATGTTATGGTGCAACTTTATGTCAACATGGGGAAAGGTTCAAATAGAAAACAATATTTAACATCCAGTTGGGCCCTCCTACTGGTTGTTTCTTCTATCAAAGTGGTTTCAATGCATATTCAAGGATATTCACAATGTCTAGTGGGATGGATTAAGGTGTTTCATCAGTTAAATGTGCTAGATCTTATTTGCTGGAAGGAGAGAATTAAAGAATTGAATTTCCACTTCTAGGGGCTCTTTCTAGCACATGATTAGGGAGTTAAATTGTAGGGAATATGCTTTATCTGAAATAGGTCCCCAAATATATGAAGGCACAATATTGGTCGAGAAATATCAATATAACCAACTTCATTGGAGAAGGTGCCTTTCGGTTCCCTCAAATAATCATCTTCTGAATCTCCATCTCTCTTAGTTTTTCTACTTATATGCACAAATTTTAGTGATATTCTTCTTTGATCTTTCCTTATGTCAATGAATTCAATGCTCCATGTAGCAGATCTATGCACTCTTCAAGGTTTTGTTTCCTAGGCTCATCAGTGCTCAAATTTTGGTAGTTGTTTTTTTTATGTTTTTGTTAGTTAGAGGTTTAGATGGTTTCTTTTTATAAGACTTATTTTCAAGTTTTTCTGATAGAGTCCTGAACCTTTTAAAGTTTTCATATTTCATGCTAATACCTGTACTTCTCTTCTTTAACAAAAAGAACAATTTCTCCTTTCTTGAAAAATTATGGGCATAGATGAAATTTGATGAAAAAATTACTGTTACTTATGAATTTAATTTCAAATTTCAATTTTGACATTGTAATAATAAATAAAACTATTTGGATTTCAAATTCCAATTCTACTTCTTATTTGTAATTAATAAGAAATAAGCACACTTCAAAACCTACCTTGGATGTGTTTCCTTATAGAATCTTGAGATCTTAAACCTCTTTTCTCTTTTATATAGGTGGGAAGATGAACTGTTAAAACTAATTTTAAATATTAAACTATAGAAATTAATACTTTATATAATCATTAAAAACTTAGTCATAGGCTATCTCGTGTTTCAGTTTAACCTTTGAAAGTGATTATAACATAATATTTCATTATTAATATATATAAGTATAAATGATATCATTTTTCTAACAAGATATGTGGTAAGTGAATGAATTGTTGGATTATATGGTACATCTACTCTTAAAATAAAAATTAAATATGTAGGATATAAAAGAAATTAGTTTCTTTTTTATATCTATAGCAAGTTGCCTAGTAAATTCTAATATTAAATGCTAAGATAAATATCAATCTTAAAGATAGACCTTGATTTTCATTCCTTACATAAGGTTCTTGGTATGAGCATCAATTACATTGATGAGATATCTTGATACATTGACTACCATTTTGAGACCAAAATTTTGCTACAATACCATCCCATATCTAAAAGATAGTTTATACATAAAAAAAATTCTCATTCATTCCTTGGTCATTGTCTCAAATAGTGCATCATTGGATAGTTACACCTTCACTTCATTCATGTACATTATCAATATAATAATTAGTTACTCCCAAATCTAAATGATTTGTCATCTCAAATCATGAGTCCAAAAATAGATACAAGAGACACATTGGTGATTTTATTGATAAAGGAGGAATAGTGAACAATAGATTAAAAAATGTTAGACTATTTTTTATACATTTTACATTATCCACTAGAAGATATTAATCCAAATAATTATTTTGTTGATTATGGAGCTTCCATCCATATATCTATCTTGTAATAGGTAGTGGTCTCAAAAGTTTCATGAAACTAACAATGGAACAAACATATATCTTGGAGATGATGGTGAACATGAAATTAAAGGGTATAATGTTCTTTCAATGACATTACCTAATGGATTTGTTAAACTAATAGACAATGTCATGTGTGTGTTGGGTATTAAGAAGAATCTAATATTTGTTTGTATTATATCGTTTTGGAGTTTGAAGTTCGAATTTTTAAATTCACATTGTGGGGTGAAAGACGTGTAGTTTCACTTCTAGGGAATTGCAATAGGGGTTAGAATTTTAGATTTGTACAAGCTCAATGTGACAAAAAAATGTATATACGAAATGTATCTGAGTAGTGAGGTGAATTTCATTATAAATTCGTACATAATAAGCTTCCCGAATCTAGGATCATGAAATTCCTCTTCCTTTTCATCACAAAATTGTTCAGTTAGGTATGTATCTTTAAAATGTCTTTGGAAATATTCCAATGTTACTCCATGTTCATCAATTTTCTGTACAACCTTCACCTCTTCCCACCATAAGGTGGCTTTTCCTTGTAGTTGGTAAATTTCCAACTGAGCCTTCAATTTGTGGTCATATTCATAAATATAAATACACTTGTTCATATTAATGAGATAAGCTTCAATGACCTCTTCTTGCTCACCATCAAATGTCGGAGGTTTAATTATCTTAAATTCACTCTACAACTCAAATCTATATCTTTTAGGTCCTTTATGTCAAGAAACATTATCAGATTCTTCCTCATTATTTTCCTGATCTCCTTAAGATTTTAGACTATCATCTCTTTGTCTATGTGTCCCAACTGTACTTCCATGGTGAGGGCTTGGAATAGGGTGTGGTTTTGTTTGTCAAAAAGGCTCTTCATAATCTTATCTTGTTCTTGAATTGGTCTTTCATTATCAAACCTCAAGCATTTCATATCACTTTTTAACTACTATATTGTTTTGAACAATGCAAGATTGGCATTTCGAGATTCCTCACCTAGGTTGAACTACATCTTTGAGCTAGCTTCTGCAGTTGGAACTAGCCAACTCCAACCATTGGCCTTATTGGTTGTGTATGCCCAACTCTCCCCATGATGTTCCTTTTCCACTCTTTGTTAAAAACAATAAATTATAATAATTCCTTATCACCCAAATGGGCAATAGTGTTGGAACTTGTCTCTAATACCACTTGTCACATACCTCTAAGGACAACTCAACAATTTAATTTAAAGATTAGTAATTAAATGTCAAAAAGTAATTATATATATATGTTTGTATTACATGAATTACAATACATTAAGATTATTCCTTTTCATTGAAGAACTTATGAATTAAATTTATCATGTTATCCGAGGGTCAATCTTTTGATTGACTCATCAAGCATTAGGTCTCGTACTTGAATTAAACGTAAGGTATGGTTAGGATTATGGTGTGTATATTAGTAGGTTGTGTTTAATCCACCTTGGTATTGTTGGAGATGGTCCCTGTACACTCTAGAAGGTCTATCTAGACCGTCCACTTGGTAGTTTCCATGTTGACATCTTCCACCAAATCGACAACTCACTAGATTTGTGATCAATTGACTGTGTTGATTTCCTGAAGAGGTTAAAGATAAACTAACCTACCCTCCTCTTATTGTTTGGTCCCATTTTCATGCATGTCTGATTGGTTTCTTACTCATTGCTACTAGTGACACTTTCATGCCTAGGAAAATGTCTCATTCAACACCTTTACCATGCTATTCGAGGTATCTTCAGAGTTATCTGGTAGGTTATTTGAGAGCATTTTTTTATCAAGGGTTTCTTCATTTTACTAATTTTTTATTTTTTTGTTCTTTTTCTATTTGGTTCCAAACCCCTTGTCAAGGTTGTTACTGTTGCAGGTGCATTATTTTATTGACCTCTTATTCGAAGCGTTACATCATTGCCTAGAACCCTTGTACAAGTGTCTGATCTCGACATGGTCATTTGGGGTTTCTGCCATTTCCATTTGACCTTTAAAAAAAAAATCTCATTTATGGAATTTTTATCCCTAGACTCATGTTTCTCGGTGGGGTTTCCTCCCGAGCAAGTTATTTGTACTAGGCCATTTTTTTTACTATCCATCTCATTCTTGCCTTTTATACTTCATATATTATATACAAAATTGGCACTTTAATTTAACATCAGTGTTGTGTTGTAGGTAATCCCGTCAGGCTCTATACCCATCCATCCTTGCTCAACTTTGGATGCCAAGAAAATGACCATAGCCTTCTTATTTGGTTCGAGGTGTAGTTTATTTTTCGTTTTTGAGATAAAGAAGAGAATCATACAACCTTGGTTTTTTTTAGAAAAATATTAACAGGATTAGAATAGTTATTGTTATTTGTTTTCTTATTTTGGTTGGATCATTAAAGGATCTTCTTGTCTTACAATTTTATTTGTTATTAACAATATTTGTCTCTTAAGAGTTTCATACATAGGGTCACCATCCTTTCTTATAATCGAGAATTTTTTTAATATGTTATTTGTTTCTTAGTTTCTTATGGTTATAAATTACAAATTCTTACATCCCTTAATTTGGGAATCTTTTTCTTTGGATGTTTTTATTTCCAATGGAGGAACTTGAGTAGGTAAGTACCTCACCCATAATTGTCCAACTACCTAGGTGCAAGCTTTCTCTAGCATTACTTCCTTATCATGGTCCACGCACAAGCATTATGCAAATAAAACAAAACAAGACTATATATTACTTAAACAATATTACCCGGAGATATTACATGGGATACTGTAAGTAGGTGATCAACCCCAATGTTGAGAACTAGAATTATCTTTTTGTCTTTACTAGTGTTAAAAAGAAAATGAACATTGTAAAGATAGGAACTAATTCTACTGAGCTTCAAAGTGAAATTGAGCATTGGTCAATTTCTAAAACATCTTGGACAAAATAGTGTCACCATTGTTATACTAAGACTATAATACCAACCTTCTTGATTTGCTAATGATTTTTGCTCTTCTTTTCAATCATAGAAATAAAATATTAAAAAGTCTCAATTAATTTCTTAATTTTTTAAAAGTTAAATAAACAATATTAGTCCCAATAAAAATTAATCATCATCAACATAGAACACAATAATTTTTAACATATACATACATATATTCAAATTTTTTAATATGTTAAATTTAATACCAAATTTTATTTTCAAAACTTTATCTATCCATTTTTAAAGTAATCAAATTAGAAGACAAACTACAACATTACATGTATACGTTGAAACTATCTAGAGTTGCAATGAAATTAGACTTCTAGCACAAGGAAATAAGATAAATATTCATTCTTATGTTATTGGAAAGATAAGAAAAATATTATGAATGAAATTTTGAGGTTTTGATATTTTATTTAGATATTGCACTCTATTATGATTATATATGTGTGTGTGTGTGTGAGAGAGAGAGAGAGACTTGAGGGTGTACTGAATAAAAAAAAATGATCAATATTAAATAAAAATAAATGACAACAAAATTTAAATTTTAAAATATTTTTTGCATAGGATTACTTTTTATAATTTATTTAAATTGAATTAATATATATATATATATATATATATATAAATTAAAAATGTTTTTTAATAAATATGTTTCTTTTTATTTTAACTAAAATATTATATTTCAATTATAATTATTTAAACATATATGAATTTATATAATTTAAGCGAGTGTTAATATTCCTCACATCCTTCATCATTATTGTTGTCAAATTTGACAATGAAAAAGAGATGAACAAAAATTTAGGTAACTTTGGGCTCATATTCTAGTAATGTTTCTAATTTATATAAAATTATTTTTCTTAATAATATTTTTAATTTGTATTTGTTTATCTTTATATTCACAATTTTGATATATTAATTTTTATTTATGTTATACACATTAAAATTATATAAATTTATAAATAATTATAACATAAATAAATAATAGAGTTGCATGTCTCTCTTCATTTTTATTATATAAATAAAATATTAAAAAATATCCATTAATCTCTTGACTTTTTGAGTGTTACATGTGCTATATGAACATTAACGCGGTTGACTTTATAATAAACGAATATCCATTAATCTCTTGACTTTTTAAGTGTTACATGTGCTATATGAACATTAACGCGGTTGAACATGAAAAAATATATAAAAATAAAATATTGTCGGGTGCATGAAACTTATCATTTGAATTTTGATGGCGAGTGTGAAGTCCCCACATTACATGTATACGTTGAGACGAGCTAGGGTTGCAATTCAATTAGACCGTCAACACAATTAAATAAGATAAAATTTGGATCTTACGTTATCAAAAATATATATGAAAAAAATATTGTCGGGTGCATGAAACCTTTCGTTCGATTTTTTTTTGTAATGGCGGTTCCGTTTGGAATCTATATGCTTTTGTTGTAGAATTCATATGTGTGACGCTATTGGAACTTCCAGGCATGGGAGATTGTAGGGAACCGAAGCTGCTGCTTTGCTTTCGCCTAGGTACGTACGTATTCCATGGGGTGGAATTGGCTTATTTTATATATATAATTTTTTAAAAATTTATTTAGATAATAATACCATATTTAAACAATAAATATGGTATAAATAAAGAACTCATTTATTATTATTATTATTAATGACAAAAAGAAGGCAAAAGTTTCGAAGAGGGCAACAAATTTTAACGGAAAGTATCAAATGACGTCCTCTTTTTGGAATTTTGTAAAAATGAATCATACGTGAATGACGTCCTCTTTTTGGAATTTTGTAAAAATGAATCATACGTGCTTTCCTCTGTTTATAAAATTATCCTTACAGGAATACTTACCTTTCCATGATATTATGAGAATAAATATATATATATATATATATATATATTTTATGGAAAAGAAAACTGAAGAAGTGTTCAGAAGCTTATGTGAGTGCTATAAATAGCTGTAGACCTTCTCCCTTTCCAAACATAGGGTTCAGTGCTTAGTGCTTAGGAAGGGTGTGTGCGAGATGGCGTTTCATCATTTGTGTGAGTCTCTAGCTTTGCCTGCAACATTCACAGTCGCTGATGGAGGGCCTCCCGCAGCAACTGTTCTGTGTCTACTCTGGTCTTTCTTCATGATATGGTTTTTGCGCAAGAGAAGAACTAGTGCCACGCTGCCACCAGGACCCTATGCATGGCCCATCATAGGAAATCTCCACCAATTAGTACTGCCCGCTCACCGTTCTCTTAGAGGCCTTGCTGACAAATATGGTCCCATTCTCTTTCTGCGCTTAGGCTCTGTCCCTACCGTCGTCGTTTCTTCTTCTGAAACGGCCAAAGAGTTTCTCAAAACTCATGACTTGATTTTTGCCAGCCGACCCCCAACAGCCGCTGGGAGATTGATGTTTTCCAACTCTAAAGATGTGGTGTTCGCTCCGTATGGAGATCACTGGAGGCAAATGAGAAAAATATGCGTGTTAGAACTACTGACTGCCAAAAGAATCGAGTCCTTCAAGAGTGTGCGAGAGGAAGAGGTGTCTGCGATGATCTCTTCAATTTGGGAGGAGAGTGAGAAGGGAAAAATGGGCGTGAATGTGAGCAAGGCCGTCTCCACTCTCACCTCCAATATTGTTTGGCGAATACTGGCGGGGAGGAAATTTTCTGACGATGATTTGGGTGGCGATTTCCAAGGGTTTAAAGGCCTGATGACAGAGTTAACAGCTACAGTGGGAGAGTTCAACATTGGGGACTTCATTCCGTATTTGGATTGTCTCGATTTGCAAGGTATCAAGCGCCGCATGAAGAAAATTCATAAAACATTCGATGAATTTGCGGAGAAAATAATAGACGACCATGTTAATGTGAATCATCTCCAGAAAGAGGCCGTAGACGCAGACCCTCATGTTCAAGACTTCGTGGATGTGCTGCTCCACATGGCTAAGGCCGACACCAAAATTACACGGGAAACCATCAAGGCTGTTGTGCTTGTATGCCCCGACCCTCATTCTTCGGCTGTTGTGCTTCTATGCCTCGACCCTCATTCTTAAACTTCTGTCATTCATCATTTCTTTTGCACTAATTGGATTTGTATTTGTGCAGGACTTGTTCGGCGCTGGCTTGGATAGAATATCAATTTCGTTAGAATGGGCAATGAGCGAGCTGCTCAGACATCCACGTGCAATGAAAAAATTAAAAGAGGAAATCGGATCGGTCGTTGGCCAACACTGGAAAGTAAAGGAGTCCGATCTAGCAAACATGAAATACCTCCACTGTGTGGTGAAAGAGACTCTGCGACTATACCCAGCGGCGCCCTTAGCCATTCCTCATGAATCTGCTGAGACTGTGACAGTAGGAGGATACTTTATCCCTAAGAAAACAATGTTGATGGTGAATGTGTGGGCTATAGGAAGGGATCCCAAGGTGTGGGGGGCAGATGCTTCTGAATTCAAGCCAGAGAGATTCATGGTCGACGAACATGTCAATGTAACAGATCCATCAAATTTCAATATGATACCGTTCGGTGCAGGAAGGAGAGGATGCCCAGGAGCATCGATGGCTATTCCTACGGTTCAGCTTGCATTGGCTCAGTTGTTACACACTTTTGATTGGAGAGTGGACGGTGATCCGTCCCAGTTGGATATGAGAGAAGCATGTGGATTGACCATTCCAAGGAAAGTGCCTCTCTCTGCTTTTCCAAAGTTGAGCAGCAGCTTTGCAATGTAATACCTGGGAGGATACAAGCGACAGATGCCTTTTCTTCGTTTTTCTTAGTTGGTCATGGTTTTTCTGTTTCAATAATGGAGAAATCTCTAGAATATTCTCCTAATCAGTTTTCTGTCGTTAAAACTGTTGTGTTGTTAAAAGTTACACTTGGTTGGCCGCAGCTCTTATATTCTAAGAAACTGCTCAATCATAATATACTTTTATATATTCTAAGAAACTGCTCAATCATAATATACTTTTATATATGTAATAGTTTCCTCGTGAATACAAGTAAGTGTTGTGGTGTAGTCGTCTCACAAAGCCACTTTCTCACGAGAGATCTGCATCTTTTGGTCAATTCCAACTTTGGCAATTTCTTTTCATGAGCAATAGTATAGTTTAGTTTCGCAGTAGGGCAATTTCTTTAAAACTTGTTTTTTTAATTTTGTAGGGTTATTATATATATTATTTTTGATTTTGTAATATTATTATAAATATTATAATTCACTTTTGTAAGATTATTATAAATATTATAACTCACTCCGCCTTATTTCAAATAGGC
Organism: Pinus taeda; assembly: GCA_000404065.3. NCBI lineage: Eukaryota > Viridiplantae > Streptophyta > Pinopsida > Pinales > Pinaceae > Pinus > Pinus taeda. The sequence continues at coordinate 10,377 of APFE031141699.1, read as the reverse complement.
TTTTGAAATTTTGGATTTCTGTTTCATAAAATAATTTTGTTAGTATAATTAGAAAAGTGGGTTGGATTAATTTTGTATACATATATCATAGAAAATTTAATCACAATGAATAAAGGAAGTATGCCTATAACTTTTGTATTATTAATTTAGGGGATGGTATTATATTATTATGAAATCACAAAATCACTTGTCATAGAAATATAATCATTTCATATGATATTGATATTTTCCTCTAAGGTAATATCATTGTTATTATTAAAGCACTTGTGTAGCCAAATAAATAATTACGAGAACGAATGTTTTTTTATTTTAATATACATAATAAATGAAAAAGAGAAAACAAGAACTACATTTTTATATGGTTTTTGTTTGAATTAGAGTTAGTTAAAAGATTCTCAGGATAAAATTATCTATTCTATAAATAGTAAATGAAAAAACAACAATTTTAGTTATAAAACTATAAATAAATATAAACAAAAATTATTTACTCAAGTTAAACAAAGGTTACCTTTCTCAGAATAAGGAAACCTATAAATAAATCTCAACTATTAATACATGTAAAAGAAAATCTATATACATAAATCTATATATTAAAAAAATGACATAGTACATGTAAGGAGAAATGATGTTATAAAAAATAAGATCAAAATACTCAATGCAAATATAAACATTTTTTGGCTCTCAATCCCACAAAACTTTATTCTATAAATGTTTGTATCCATAGAGCATATAATGCTTGTCTCGCTCCATAATCTTATTTGCGAGTACAAAATGATTGAATAATTGGATATGCATATCCATAATGCATTTTGCATGCAAAGGCATGGCGATGCAACTAGAATAAGACAAATTTGGAAACAACCAAATAAATATTTATTACTACTAAATGTTAGTATTGAAAGATAGCCATACAAAAGCTTAGATGGTCACCAATTCCTCTTTTATAAAGGCTTATGCTTTTACTATGGAAATTTTTTGATCCACTTAAAACTAATAAAAGTTAAGATATATAATATTTGTTAATTGATATGAGAATGCTGCAGTGACTCATATCAATTCAAGCTTACGATATAGATAGATAACATCACACACACATAGAAAATATAAAAGAATAAGTTAAAAATTAGGTTCTAAATAGAAAAATAATGTTGATTATGGTAAATAAATAAAAAAATATGTTGTAAAGTAATTAGAAGTAAAAAAAATATGTAACTATGATGTTTAAATCTTATAATTTGGTTATTGATAGAATATTTTAAGGCTAATTAATATTGACATATACTTAAAAATATGTTACTAATAAAATATCAATTTAGTTTTCTTCATAAAATGTTTGTATGTACATATTATGTAAAATATTTTAATGTCAATTGCATTTTACACTCTAAAAAAGTTTGCACATGAAGAAATTTAATCGTTCTAGGCTCATCTTAGATCTGTACTTCAAATGTACCTATGTTGGTTTAAAAAAAATATGTATATATCATGAAAAAAAAGTTTTTATGGTTAAAACATTTATTTGGTCCTATATATACTTTACTTAACATTCAAAAATACAATTTAAACAATGAAAAATAACACATTTTATTTTCCACTCTAAAGAAGTTTACACATGAAGAAATTTGATCTCTCTCAGCTCATGTTAGATCCATACTTAAGATGGATTTATGCTCGTGTGTATTACAGGGAAGGGAAGAGCTTTGTGTGGTTGTGGAAGAATATCAACGAACATAACATGTCACAGAAATCCTTGTGATTGTGAAAAATTGATGTGGCCTGTCCACGCGGCCCCACGCCAGCTCACCCTTCTCGGTACTTTATGGAGATTTGCTATGGATTATGGTTTGATTGCTGATATTTTTGTTGGTTCGATTTGGCAATGAATGCGATGGTGATTTCTAATCTACCTCCGGTACTGGCTCATCCTTGTGGTGACACCTATCCGCCTCGAGTTTGTGGAAAACCCTAATATCCTATTACCCTTTTTCCCGGTCGTCTCGCGCTCATTTGCACTGTTCTCCGTCGTCTTCGCTGCTCTGTGGTTTCTCTTCGTAGCTCGGCTCCGCCGCTGTATTAACTGTCTGTCTATGATGATTTTCTGCCAAGTCACAGGGGGTTTCTTGCTATGTATCGTGGCTTGACACTATATGTTAGCCTGCGTATCTGGCTCATGCGTTTCACTGGTAAGTATGGCTCTTTACTTGGTTTTCTGTTGGCTTTTCCGTGGCTATGTTCTGTCAACTGGTTATCCTCCTGTATCGTTGCTTGATTTGGCCAATGACGCTGCAATTTATGGTATATTCTTAGTGTTGAGGGTTTCTTCTGTGCTCGGTGGCAATATGTAGTTGATGGGTCTGCAACTGGTGCTCTCCGGCGCTCGAACGACGCTCAGCTAACTTACTGTTCTATGCTATTTGTGCTTATCATCTTCTTGAGTTATAACTAACGAACTCGGCCCCTCTGTGGTTAGGGTTTTGTCTCGATGAACAGAGGATTCGTTCACCTACAGGTATGGCATTCTCACTCTTACCATACTCGTCTTCCTTCCAGCTATTTCACTTTTAAACTCACGTTTTACCTTCTGGTTCGAGGGTTTCGTTGTGCAATCAAACCCTAACTTGTCGTCTTTGCCCTTGTTATAGGTGACGATTCCATGGCACTTCGCTCAAGTTTCGGCCGTTGGTTTTCCGGGTAGTTCTGTTCTCTTTCTGATTTCTTTTGTGGCTCTTAGTTTGCCTGTATGGGTTTGTGTCGATGGTCTGTATATTTTAATTGCCCTGGTGGCTTTATTCTCTTGCTATAGTCCTGCGTCTGTATGTTCAGTTGTCGTAGTGGTTGAGGGCTGGGGTTACTCCCACGCGTAGTCGTGGGATAAAAGTTCGCTGTCAGTTTTGTTAGTGGTTGCTTTGGGTCTTCGAACCCTCGTCTCAGAATTTATTGATGTAACATTTAAAGACACAGGCATGCAATGTAATATATATATCTTTATAATTTGCAAATTTGTATGTTTACTGTTTGATATCGTTCCTTAACCGGTTTCGTTCGTGGGTCGTTGTATTCCACGACTTCGTCCTTCTGTTCACACCTGTTGTTCACTGGCCTGGATTCGTCTTACGCTCGGTTGTTTGGAATATCGTTTCTGTATTCACCTGCAACGCTATTATTTATGCGACTGTATTCATATATATTTGAGCTTGTTCTAGTGACTCTCTGTCACTGTATTTGTCTACCGAATGATTTGTACAGAACTCTAATTACATAGAAATCTTTAATTATAAAAGGACTCAGGTATTTTGTTCATACATTTGCTTGTGCACAGAATACTTAGATGAAGGAAAAAAGTTTCTTTTTGTCTATTACTTTGATTCTATCTCTTTGTTGCTTAGCTGCCGAACCCTTTTATAGATTTCGGTTTGTCAATTTATACAATAGTTACAGATCGTTTGATAACTGTAGGCAGTTACCTTTTACAGTCTCTTAGACAGTTTTGTCATTTCAGTTTTGTTTGGCAGTTAATAAAACTTACTCTGCCTGTCTTCGTTTGTCTAATTTGTCTCTCTAGTCCCACAAAGGGTTGTTGTTTACATTATTGGTATTTATCTAATTCTGACAACTACAATTAACACCTATGGTTATAGTAAAGTAAAATTAAATAAAATTAACCAACAGAAACTAAAAACTGTAGTTGACCTTGGTAAAAATAAAATAATAAAAAAAAAGAACCTGACAGACTTGCTGTCCTTTGTCGAACTGTATAACTTCCTCAATCTTTTTCAGAAACTTTGTCCGCCCTGTCTCGGTCTTCGCCCTGTCGACCAGATGCTCCTGCATCAAAAATTATCAACAAACATAATCAAACCATACAAATGGTCATATTAACTGACCATTTCCTAAAATTATTTTTATCAAATTTTTTATTTTTTGCATTCCTTATTTATTAATAATATGATGGTTTCACAAACATGATTTAATCAATTGATTTATCCTAGATAGAAAGAAAATTATTCTCTCAATATATTGGATGTCTTAAAAAACGATCAGATAACTATAAAATTCTACAAAATTTAAACCTTAGAAATTAATTATTTTCTTTAAACTTATTAGAGAATGAATTATAAAAAGTTATTTTTCACTGTAGTAACTACTACTAAGTTTGGATATTTACATTTTGCATTTTTACACTTATATGTTAAGCATTGAAGAAAACATCCAGTTAGGTATATTCATTTCCATCTTCATCATATTCATTTTTTTATGAAAATTCTTGCTTAAATTAAGGTCTGTAGGAACTGAATGTAAATAGGGTATCTACACTAGTATGAAATATTTTCATTGATTTTAATTTTAGGTGGTTTTCTTATGAATATTAACAATGAAAAATCATTGTATAAATATTTAAAAATTATGGCATAAATATTGTGACTACATCCATAAATTATGGCAAATTAAAAAAATCATGCCATAAATATTGCAACTACATCCATAAATTATGGCAAAAAATAAGGAGTTATCACATAGCTCAAAAATCTCAAGAAGACCTTCAAAATTGTGATCCAATCAAATATTTGGAAAAAAAAATTAATAATATTGAAAAATACATATTTAGTTATCCGACATTATAATTTGAATTAGTCAATATTAAACTAATAATAACAACTGTAACACTTATTATTACCTATTATTAAAATGCAAAAACTAATAACAAATAAAAAATTTTAATTACAAATTCATTCTAAAATAAAATAATTTAAATACCATATTCAATCCAGATGTCCATCAGTTCGTCGTTTCGTTACAATTGACTGCTTAAAAATATAGTTTGGAAAAATCAAACTAAGGTGGTAAGCATTTCCGTAAATAATTTTTAAAATTAGTGCGCTATCTCGTCTTCCATGCCATTTCCATTCCTACCTATTGACTCCGTTTTTTGAAGATGTTTGCTAATGCTCAATAGAATATCATGAAGTCGTACACCTACGAATCACATATTTGCACTACACATTGTTAGAGATCCATAATGGGTGGTTGCTTTGTGTTCTCTGCTTATTACTATGTAAGCTTTTAGATGACACAACTTGAGCATCTTTAGAATTTTATTGTAATGGCTCCATGTAAGAAAAAAATGAAAATGATTATAATTTTTAACATAAGCTATATTTGCTAATTGTAATTGAATTATCATAAATAATATTGATTAACTATAATGAGCATATAATTAATTGTTATTACCATATAAACGGTATGATATGACAGTGGTAGAATGTTTAATAACCATTGAAAAATTAGTAAATGGGATTTATGATTTCAAGGTTTCCATTTTTATTAATAGATTTTCAAGTGCATAGTCGACTATTCTAACCATACATAAACCCTCATATTATATATGAAGTATTATCATTAATGATTTCGTGGTAGATCTGTTGTGAGATGGTACAAACTTTATGGTGGAATTTGAATGTAAGAAGGAAACTTGCCAGGACGAAGGGACGGTCATCTCTAGAGGCTTCTCCATGGAGGAGAGCTGTCTCCTAGCTGCTGCATGGTTTATACCCCATCAAGAGATCTCCTCGCTACATTGCATCGGATAGTGGAGGTTGTTGTTAACGGTATTATGCTTGGCTGGGCTTGGGAAGGGTCTTTACTATTTGAAATAATACTGAGAGGGGGGGTTGAATCAATATTAGCAAATAAATAACTTTTTTACAATTCCATACTTAGATTCATATACGCTGCTTCAGTTAAGGCAACCCACATGTATACGCAACTATGTTTAATGCAACTAGTGTATATCCAACAAACTTATGATTCAGTTAGTTGATCTTTAATGAGTGCATTAGAACATTATTAACCATATAAACAGTAAACAAGTGCAGTAAAACAGAACAGATCATCACACATAAGAAGCACACATGAACACCATGATATAAGGTGGAAACCTAATACGGGACAAAAACCACCTGTTGTTGTTTTCTTTGAGATAAGAAAAACCTGTTTACAATCTTGTACTAGCACATACTCATACTAGTACGAAGGCACCCACATGCAGAAGGCTACAACCTTCTCTTATTCTCCAGCTACTACTGGAAGGGAGCTACAACCCCCTAGCTATTGTACTAGCCGATCCATTTACTAGTACGTAGGCACTAGCCTAGTTAAGGCTACAACTTTTTTGATTCATCACAACACTATCATATGAAGGCCACATTTCATCCATTTTTCATACTGGACCCATCAATAACATTGAAGCACAAAATCAATCACCACTGCAATACAACTATTGCATCAACCAATCATCAATCTTTGAATCACCCAATACTGAATCACTGGAACCTTGTCACCAAAAAACAGTCACTAAAACACAAAGCAGAACACAGAAATCTGCAACAACAACCAGATCCAACTGCAACTTCAAATATCAAATCTTATAATATATATGCTACTTGGCTGTGTAAAACCAGTGTGTATATGCGCTTTTACCAAAGCCAACCCGCGTACAGATCTACAAATATTTACTTATAACTTTGCAGCTATTTCAAACATCAGTCATACCCAAATCATAACATTTATACAATAAAACATGCGTCAATAATCTAGATCTAGTCTATCCATGATCAAACCACATAATGATAATGCATTCCAAGCCTTATAATCTCGATCCATCATCCATCGTCAACCGCATAGGTGCATCCTTGGTTCAGATCAAGCAAAGCATAACAAACCTATAACCAGCATACTAGAACTCACACTTCATTAGATATTCAATCCTTGCACATTTTTCACTTCGGCCTAATGATCTTCTTCTCCTTATCTAGGTTTAGGCCTCTCTTAATACCATGGTCCAAAACCATGTAAGATCAATACCTTGGACCCAATACCTAGGGTCAACACCTCAGACCAAATACTATGGACTAAATACAAAAATACCATGGACCAAATACCACAGACCAAAACTTAACTTTTCGACATGTACGTGCCTTTCGTTCTATGAAAGTGCATGTGTACATTACATGCGCCCTTGTATATAGTGAACCTATGTGTATACACTACTTGGTATATAGTGAACCTGCATATATACGGATCTTGGTATATAGTGAACCTGCGTATACCTTTTTTTCTTCATTCTATGAGTCTGAACTATGATCTACCAACTGAGTGAGTTGCCATCAAGGACAACGCTTGTGTCATATCTGTATCATAATGCCAACAATCTCCCTGTTTGGACTTGATGGCAACAACCACAACAAGTCACTCTCCCCCTTTGACATCAAGGGCAAAGGGCAGATCAAGATGTTCTCTCCCTTGATATACATTCTGTTGTTTTAACCATGTATAGAAATTACCTGCATACGAATTCTAAATCACAGGAAAAATAAAAATGCGAGAGCATAACACAAAACACATATACACAGAGATTTCCCACTTGATCTCAGAACCAAGACTACCAGCTTGATTTTCCATTATATTCCTTTCAATGTTACAATACATATTTATACATGCCGAAGCATCCAATACCATGGAACGAAAACCATCACGTCCAAAACCATGGACCAAAAA
>APFE031141688.1:764-18082 GCA_000404065.3 Pinus taeda | reverse complement strand
CTTTCATTACACTGATATAAAACAATTTCTCACTAAAGGTTGTTTTCATCAAATTTTATGAAGTTGAAACTAGTATCATATCTAGGCTAGAGTCTTTAACTGTATCTTCCAATAATAAAGATTAATTTCCCAAAATATTTGCTATTTATACAAGCGAAAGATCAAAATCTGAAAGAGAATTGGTGTATTTTTCATAAATTCCTAATGTAACCATTCACAACTGGTTTTATTAAAATAAAAATCTAATCTACAAAATAAAAGAATAATCTTCTAGTGAAAATATTTTTTTAGGATCTGACCATTAACAGGTAAAGAATCTCTTTTACCTGCTGAATCCTATAGCATAAAAGTGGACGGACCTATGACTTCTACAATCTGAAAAGGACCAAGCCACATTCATTGAAATTTTGTATGTTTTCCTTTTTCCTTGTGGGCCTTGTCCCATTTTAAAACTAGATCTCCCATCTGAAAATCTTTTCGGGTCATCATGTTTGAATCAAAAGAGGATTTCACTAATGCTTAATGATGAGCGTGATTTCTTTTGGCCTGTTCTCACTATTCTTCTAACTTAATTATTTCCATTTGCCTTAGCTGTAAGGAGGAAGTTGGTACTTCATCAATGTATTGAACTAAAGACAGAGAGGGGATTGCTAAATGAGTTGGAAGAACCACTTCTTTTCCATAAATTAAATTGAATGGAGAAGTGCTGATAGAGGCTTTCTTCGTTATTCGATCTGCCCATAAATCATATATTAAAGGTTTATGCCAATTTTTATGATTTAGTCAACTGTTCATTTGATGATCCTAATTAGGTTTTTATTGGTAGATTCAGCTAACCCGTTCCCTTGTGGATAATAATTGGCGGAATATTTAAGTATAAAACCTCTTTTAAGTGTAAATTCAGTCATTGCATTTCCAAAAAAGTATGATGCATTATCAAACATTAAAGCGGAAGGCAATCCAAACCTGGTGATTATGAATTGATCTATAAATTCAATGATATGTTCAACATTAGCCATCTTGAGTGGAACTGCTTCTACCCATTTAGTAAAGTAATCTGTTGCTGTAAGGATGTATCTATGTTGCTTAAAAGAGTGAGGAACGATCTCACCTATTATGTCCAATCCCCATTGATCAAAAGTTTTCTCAATGTTGACTGGCTATAATGGAAAGGACAGTTTCTTCTGTCTCCCAGTGGCAGTTTGGCAGACTTGACATTTCCTCACAAAATTGTGTGAGTCTTTGAATAATGTGGGCCAGTAATAGCCTGTGCATAGGATTTTATGTGTAGTAGCATCTCCAGCATAGTGTCCACCTCCTGGCCCGTCATGGAGTTCCTGCAAAACATTTTTAGCTTTATATTCTTCAAGACATCTAAGTAGAACAGAATCATAATTTATCCTAAAAAGAACATTATTCAAGAGTTAATATTGTTTGGCTTTCAACCTTAGAGCTTTTTTCTTAGTATAATCGAGGTGTGAGGGGGCATACCCATTCTTCAGATAATAAATGATATTGGCATATAACGACTCATTATCGTTTAGGCTTACCTCGTACACTTGTATGTCTTTAGATGGAATTTCGATATCAGCGATGCTCCGGCCAGCATTTTGCAAAAGCCTTGACCTTTTACAATGCTTGTTGGTTTGATTTCTACATCATATTCTTGTAAGGCAGTAACCCAATTGGCTCTTTTCTCACCCACATCTTTTTGCACTAAAAGATTTCTTACCGCTGGAAACGGTACAATGATTTTTGTGCGGGTTTTGAGTAAAAAGGGTTTGAAATATTTGATTGCTTTGAAAACAACGTAAGCCTGTTTCTCCACATCTGAATAATTTAATTCAGCTCCCTGTAAATTTGAACTAAAGAAAGCAATCGGGGCTTCTGCCTTCTCTTGATTTGTCTGAGTAAGTATCGTTGTGTATGATTTGTTAGATGCAAATGTATATAAAACAAAAGGCTCTAAAAAATTTGGAGTCGCTAAAGATGGAGCATTGATAATTGCTTGTTTGATTAGATTGAATGCCTCATATTCGTCTTGGCCCCACTTGAAGTTTGAGTTCTTTTTTATCATTGTTTGTAAAGGAGATACAATTCTTGAAAAGTCTGGAACAAATCTCTTTACAAAGTTGATCTGACCAAGGAAATATTACATAGATTTTTTGTTGTGAGGTAGGGAAATTTTGGAAATCTCTTTGATTCTATCAGGGTCAATGTGAATTCCAATTTTTGACACTATGAATCCTAGAAGTTTTCCTTCACTTAATGTGAAAAAGGACTTTTTAGGGTTGAGTGAAATTCCATACCTGAGACAACGTTGGAAGATTTGTTTTAAATCTCTGAGATGGTTGCTTCGTGTCTTGGAATAGACAGTTATATCATCCAAATAGATTACCACAGAATTATTAACTAAACCTATGAATGCAATGTCCATGGCTCTCTGAAATGTGGCACCAACATTATTCAGACCAAAAGGCATTTTTTTATATGCATAGGTACCCCATTTGGTTCTGAATGTGGTTTTTAATTGATCATCAGGATGTACCAACACTTGATTGTATCCTGAAAATCCATCTAAAAAGGAGATTAATTCTGACCCAGCGACTGCTTGCAAGATTTGTTCCATAGGAGGCAAAGGAAAATTATCCTTTTGGCAGGATTTATTAAGGTTTCGAAAGTCAATACAGATTCTAATATCTCCGTTTTTCTTTCTAACAGGGACCATGTTGGAGACCCACTTGGAATGTTGAACGGGGAAAATTATTTTGGCTTTCAATAACTTGTTGAGTTTGGATTTAATCTGATTTTCTAAATTGGAATGGATTTTTCTCAACTTCTGTTGGACTGGTTTTGCATTTTCCATCATTGGAATAGTATGCTGGATGATAGAAGTGTCGTATGTTTTAAGTTCATCATAGTTCCAAGCAAAAACATTTCTGTATTGTCTCAAAAGACGGATATATGCTAATTTTTCTTTGGGAGTTAGGCTAAGGCCTAGATTGATGTTTTGGGGTTTGGTATCAGTTCCTAGATTTACTAATTCATAATTCAAAGTTGAACTATGGAGTTTTGAATTAGTAGATCTTTTAAACCGATCTTTCAAATCATAAAGGTCTTTTAATTTGACTACCGACTTAGGTATAGCATTGTTAGTGCTATCTTGTTGCAATTTTCGGTCATGTTGGTCTTCGTCAATTATTTGAATCGTATAAGATCCTTCGGATGTGAGAAAACTCACGATATCAGGATCGTTGTTGAATATTCTCCATTTTGTGATGTTATCAGGAATAGAAGGTCTAAATATTAATTCTATTGAAAATCTATCAGGACTAAAATCTTCTGAAGGGATAAGTTTAGAAGCTACGTTAGCCAAAAGGTCTGCACTTGCATTTTGGAGTCTGGGAATTGATGAAATATTAAATGCTATAAAGTGCTCAGTCAGATCTTGAACTAAAGATTGATAATGTTTTAAATGACCTGATAAGCAATGTATAGTATTACGTACCTGTTTGACTACATTTTCAGAGTCTCCGAAAACTTGAAGGTATTTGACGTCTAATCCGATTGCTTTGTACAACCCTTGGACTAAAGCTACATATTCCGTTGTATTGTTGGTGCAATCAAATTCGAGCCTGCAAGTTAACATAGTTTTATTTCCTTCTAGACTAACTAGCATGCATCCTGCTCCTGCTCCTTCGTTAGATTTAGAACCATCAAAAAATAATTTCCAAAATGAAGATTTATTTACAGGACTATCTAAAAAATTGATACATTTAGAACTATCTGTTTGAGAAAAATTTTCGACTTGAGATAAAACAGAATGTTCTAAGTAAGGTGATGTGTGAGAATTAAAATTTCCTAGGAAAGAATCTACTGAGTAATTGCCAATAATGTTGTTGTTATATGCTATTGGTTCATTTTCCCGCTCGAGTTCTGTTACTGTGTATTTCTGATGTCGTTCTCGTTCAACTTTTATTTGATTTGGTTTACCATTGTAGGGTAGCCACATGTGTGACCAGTTAGTTGCGAAATATCCATGAAGCTTTTTTGACCAATCTCTGCTAAGAATTAAGCCATAAAATTCTGGAATATCAGCAACTAAAATGTCGATAACTTGACATACCTTTGGGTTGGATGACAGCCTTATTGTAACCTGATTCAATTTGCCAATTACCTCGACTTGTGATCGATCTGGCTGGACTATGTGCACAACGGACTTCTGTGGTTGAACGTTCAAATTTGTACATATTGATTTTGGTAAAATATTCGATGAAGCTCTAGAATCCACTAAACAATTATGCACATTTTTATTAAAAATTTCATAAGTAAGAAGAAACGGGGAGTATGAGATCTCGATCTTCCTCCAATTAATGCGATGTCATTTAGATCAACCTTATTAATCGCATTAGTCAGAGGTCTTCCCATGTTATGGGAAGCTTGAGAAATTACAGCGGCAGGCAAGGGTGCAACTAGCACAGCATGTAATTCTTTCAACATTATCTTTTGCTGGTGTTTTAATTTGCTCAGTTTGTAAAGAGTGATGTTGGCCCGAGTCTTCTTCATATCTTCTACGATATTGTACTCCATTTCATCCGAAACGATCAACATTTTACATGGAGTAGAGGAATCTATTTAGACTGGGCTGGTTTGAGTCGCTTTAAGTGTTGTCTTCTTGGGTGCGACTTTATCCTTCGTTGCCGAGCTTGCGCTCTTTGGTTTAGGGTTAGTTTGGTGGGGATCAAGTTGATTTATGCTTCGTGTACTAACCGGGAATGCTTCTTGATCCTCTTCTTGTGGGAGGATGAAATCCCACATTCCTTGTAACTCTACAACTTCTTCTTCATCGGTCTGCCCTTCAGTAGCGATTTCCTCTTCTTCTTCTTCAAACTCAGCGTTTGTAATAGTGTTGGGGGGCTTTGGATCATTTGAGGGATTTCTTTTAAAACCTCTGGATGGCTTCTTTGAAGAAGTTTCTGCCACTTGTTTCTTAATGTCGACCATCTTGTTAGACATCGTCTTCAAAACTTTTTGTAATCCTTCTAAATCAAAAGGATCTTTCGATTGCTTTTTCTTGGGATCTTCTTTGAATGTTACGTTCTTAGACTTCCCTTCTTCGATCGCGGTCTTCTTTTCCAGGGCTATAATATGTTTCTCTACAACTATTGCTTCTTTCATGTTTTCAGCCAAAGTTATCTTATTAGCCCTATCCACGAAGATTGCTATTTTTGATGGTAAAGCAGTAATGTACCATTCACTTCGCACTTCTTCGCTGGGCTTGGAAGCGGTAGGAATTTTGTTTAATAGTTTATTGAAATGAGAATTGAAGTCTTTGATAGGTTCTTTTGATTGGGCCCTGAGGTTTGATAGGTCACTAATCAACGTCGCAGTAGACCTATCATCACCAAACTTAGTGAGGAATTGCTCCTCGAAGATGTCCCAACTAGTAATAGATCCAGATGGTAATGAAAAATACCATGATCCGACTATTCCTTGAAGGGTATACGGAAAAATTCGAATGACAACATTTTTGTTAGTAACTCCATTAAGATTTATGGATAGCATAAAGTTATTGATATGCTCTTCCGCTAGCATGCCTTCTTCAGGATTGAATTTAGGCAACCATTTTTCAGGATGGGCTGGCAGCTGACTCAAGGGTGCAGGGATTAAGACTGCCCCTGGATTGTTGCATGGAGATTGAGCCATCGTTTATTTACTAACGGAGGGAAGTGGAGAAGATGATCCCTGAGGTTGAGAAGATGAGGATATAATAACTCCGGATGATTGAGAAGGGGATGTAGAAGTACCAGTAGGTTGGTGGACAATGATCTGGAGTGGCGGAGTGGATGGTTGACTTCGTGGTGAGGAAGTTGAGATGGATGATGATGGTGAAAGAGTCTCGCTATCGGACCCTTTAGGTGATTTCCTTGCTCTCTTTCTAGTGGGTAGAGGTAATTCAGTTGGCTAAACACCAAAATTTTCGCTCTTTAATCTGGTTAAGGGATGAGCAGGGTTATATTGCGAAGTCACGCTGCCTTGAGATTTATCAGATCTTTGAGGAGATATAGAAAATCGCTAAAGTTTGTGAATCAGAGATTTGACTTCAGGCGGTTCAATAGTAGATTGTTCTGAAATGTGGGGGTTTGTAGCAGCGACTATTGATCGTACGACTTCTGGTTGCGGATTTAAAGCTTCTAAATGCAATGGAGAAGTCGAGGGAGATGGTGAGGGTGATTTACTCTCAGAATGGTATTTAGATTTGGACTTACTTGGCATTCATAATTCGAGGCCTTCCTTCTAGCACCAAATATGTTGAAGCCTTGAAAATTGGGTCAGCAACAAGGGGGATACCCGCCCGGTCCAAACCTTGGTTGGCAACTCCTTTTCCGTTTGGTATAGCGGGTCCGACTGGGGATATGGGACTTTTATGAGTGTGTGTGTGTAGAATATGATATCTTTGATCTAATAGTTCCTAATTAAGATGCTCTAACCCTAACTTTAATCTAATGACATGCTATTGTATTCTAATAAAACAGAAATATCTAAATCTATACTAACCCGAGATGTAATATTTCTTCTGTGCGATCTAAAATGATTTCAAATAACAATCGGTAATAAAGATCATTCAACTGTTATAAGAAAATAATTCAATATAGATAAACCACTTCACATAAAAAGTTAAGGGAAACAGTTGCGAAAAACATATCACACAGTAAGCTACTTATATATTAAGCACAAATAAATAGCTATCACAATACAAAAGTGCCAAATGATAACTCAGGCATTCAAGCATTAACATATAAATAACTGAATTTAAATATCACTTTAACACAGGAAATAGAAACAGTTAAGAGATAGAAGAACCATTTATAACTAGTTTTACTCATGAGCTTCAAGTGATAGCGATTTATCTCTTCTCAATCCAACATCAACTAAGAGTATAGAAATGCAACATCAGTAGCAGATATCAGATGCAAAAATCAATAAATCTTGTTCCATTCATTCCACCAAAACCTCCTTGGAGGGTGCAAAAGTGTATGTTCTGAGGACAAGTTTTTGATAAATTTCTGGACCCTTCTCTAAATGCATGAGAAGGGTTTAAATACTACTAACTACGTCTAAAAATAACTTATTTACAAAAATTTAGGGTACGGTTTAAATGACCGTCCTTTTTCTAGGAAAAATAAAATAAAACTATTTCTAAAATTAAATCTAAAGCTAACTATTTCTGTGTTTTCTCCTTATTGTCGCAAGCATTCAACATTTGCTTGAGAAGAATTAGTTGGCTGACTTCAGCGTTTAAATGTGCTGCAAAAACGGAATAATCAAGAGCTGGCACTATCTTTTCGGTACTGGGCTTATAAGATACTGAGCAATTAGAGGCTTTCCATTTCGAGAAGTTTTACCCTAGGCGCTAATCGCGCATTGGAAACTGCCTTTGTTTCTTAATCTGGGCTTCCTTAGTGTGATTTTTGTCTCTTGGGTGTTTTCTTGTAGCGGATGTAAAGTTGAAATTTTGTGAAAATAATGATTCCGAGAGCTCTTGACCTTAAGCCCTAAACTGCCTGTCTTTGATATCAGCGCTGTCTAGCACTCCTTTAACCATTTCTGTGCAGGGGAGAATTTTGGGCCTTGCCGCTCTCCGGTGCAGGAATGAACAAGCTAACTATGCAACTGATGCTTCAGATGAACTTGATGAGCCTGTAGTAGTTGTAAATCCTATTACTTTAGGATTTATTTCCTCAAGTAGATTATGTATGCCTTCCCAGGTGAAAATACCCGCGTTTCTATTGCATGTTGTGTCTTTGTGCAAGGGTGCCATTTCTTTATCTTCAGACGTCAGATTCTTGCCTATTTTCACTGTAGTTTCCTGTACACTGCTTTGTATAACCTTTTGTCCTTCGTTCCTGCAGTTTACAAGTGAGATGAGAGTAATGATAATAAATAACGACGGGAAAACTTTGACTGCCGAAGACATTTAAAAATATGCCACCTTACGTGAACTGGCTCTTCGATAAACTCAAAACTAGATTTCATTAACAATTGGAAACTACTTCATTAATGAGCATTAAAGCACATAACCAATCTCGTTTAATGGAAACACTTTTCCTTGAATAATGAACCAGAAAAATTTGCAATGAGACGATTTTGCGATTTGCTTTGCAATATCGTAGATCGCTGCATCACATAATCGCATGGGATGGCAGCTGACTCAAGGGCACAGGCATTAAGACTGCCCCTGGATTTTTCCATGGAGATTGACCCATCGTTGATTTACTAACGGAGGGAAGTGGAGAAGATGATCCCTGAGGTTGAGAAGATGAGGATATAATAACTCTGGATGATTGAGAAGGGGATGTAGAAGTACCAGTAGGTTGGTGGACAATGATCTGGAGTGGTGGAGTGGATGGTTGACTTCGCGGTGAGGAAGTTGAGATGGATGATGATGGTGAAAGAGTCTCACTATCGGACCCTTTAGGTGATTTCCTTACTCTCTTCCTAGTGGGTAGAGGTAATTCAGTTGGCTGAACACCAAACTTTTCGCTCTTTAATCTGGTTAAGGGATGAGCAGAGTTATATTGCGAAGTCACACTGCCTTGAGATTTATAAGATCTTTGAGGAGATATAGAAAATCTTTGAAGTTTGTGAATCAGAGATTCGACTTCAGGTGGTTCAATAGTAGATTGTTCTGAAATGTGGGGGTTTGTAGCAGCAACTGTTGATCCTACGACTTCTGGTTGCGGATTTAAAGCTTCTAAATGCAATGGAGAAGTCGGGTGAGATGGTGAGGGCGATTTACTCTCAGAATGGTATTTAGAATTGTACTTACTTGCCATTCATAGTTCGAGGCCCTCCTAGCGCCAAATATGTTGAAGCTCCGAAAATCGGGTTAGCAACAAGGGGGATACCCACCCGGTCCGGACCTTGGTTGGCAGCTCCTTTTCTGTTTGGTATAGCGGGTCCCACTGGGGATATGGGAATTTTATGAGTGTGTGTGTGTAGAATATGATATCTCTGATCTAATAGTTCCTAATTAAGATTCTCTAACCCTAAATTTAATCTAATGACATGCTATTGTACTCTAATAAAACAGAAATATCTAAATCTATACTAACCCGGGATGTAATATTTCTTCTGTGCAATCTAAAATGATTTCAAATAACAATTGGTAATAAAGATCATTCAACTATTATAAGAAAATAATTCAATATAGATAAACCACTTCACATAAAAATTTAGGCGAAACAGTTGCGAAAAACATATCACACAGTAAGCTACTTATATATTAAGCACAAATAAATAGCTATCACCGTACAAAAGTGCCAAATGATAACTCAGGCATTCAAGCATTAACATATAAATAACTGAATTTAAATATCACTTTAACGCAGGAAATAGAAACAGTTAAGAGATAGAAGTACCATTTATAACTAGTTCTACTCATGAGCTTCAAGCGATAGCGATTTATCTCTTCTCAATCCAACATCAGCTAAGAGTATAGAAGTGCAACATCAGTAGTAGATATCAGATGCAAAAATCAATAAATCATGTTCCATTCATTCACCAAAACCTCCTCGGGGGGGGTGCAAAAGTGCATATTCTGAGGACAAGTTTTTGATAAATTTCTGGACCCTTCTCTAAATGCATGAGAAGGGTTTAAATACTACTAAGTACGTCTAAAAATAACTTATTTACAAAAATTTAGGATACGGTTTAAATGACAGCCCTTTTTCTAGGCAAAATAAAATAAAACTATTTCTAAAATTAAATCTAAAGCTAACTATTTCTGTATTTTCTCCTTATTGTCGCAAGCATTCAACATTTGCTTGAGAAGAGTCAATTGGCTGACTTCAGCGTTTAAATGTGCTGCAAAAACGGAATCAGCAAGAGCTGGCACTATCTTTTCGGTACTGGGCTTATAGGAGACTGAGCAATTAGAGGCTTTTCATTTCGAGAAGTTTTATCCTAGGCGCTATTCGCGCATCGGAAACTGCATTTGTTTCTTAATCCGGGCTTCCTTAGTGCGATTTTTGCCTCTTGCGTGTTTTCTTGTAGCGGATGTAAAGTTGAAATTCTTTGAAAATAATGATTCCGAGAGCTCTTGACCTTGAGCCCTAAACTGCCTGTCTTTGATATCAGCGCTGTCTAGTACTCCTTTAACCATTTCTGTGCAGGGGAGAATTTTGGGCCTTGCCGCTCTCTAGTGCAGGAATGAACAAGCTAACTATGCAACTGATGCTTCAGACAACCTTGACGAGCCTGTAGTAGCCGTAAATCCTATTACTTTAGGATTTATTTCCTCAAGTAGATTATGTATGCCTTCCCAGGTGAAAATACCCGCGTTTATGTTGCATGTTGTGTCTTTGTGCAAGGGTGCCATTTCTTTATCTTCAGACATTAGAGCCTCACCTATTTTCACCGTAGTTTCCTGTACACTGCTTTGTATAACCTTTTGTCCTTCATTCCTGTAGTTTACAAGTGAGGTGAGAGTAATGATAATAAATAACGATGGGAATGCTTTGACTGCCGAAGACATTTAAAAATATGCCACCTTACGTGAACTGGCTCTTCAATAAACTTAAAACTAGATTTCATTAACAACTGGCAACTACTTCATTGATGAGCATTAAAGCACATAACCAGTCTTGTTTAATGGAAACACTTTTCCTTGAATAATGAACCAGAAAAATTTGCGATGAGATGATTTTGCGATTTGCTTTGCAATATCGCAGATCACTGCATCGCATAATCGCAATATTGCAAGATCGTTCTATTGTAAGATTGTTTTTTCGCATTATCGCAATTTCGCAGTATCGCATGGTCGCAACATCGCATAATCACAATATCGCATGGTCGCAACATCGCTTAATAGCAATATCGCATGGTCGCATCATCGCATAATCACAATATCGCATGTTTTGTTATAAGCAGTTTCTTGCGAGGCACGATTTTGCGATATGCGCTATCGCATTCGGTGTTTTCTATGGTTTTTTTATTATAAGTGTGCTTCTAAGACTTGCGATGCGATATATGTTTATCCTTATGCAATTTCGCATTGCATTCTCGCGATTTTAGAGTTTAGCTTGTAAGTAGGCATGTTGTTATCTTTTCTACAATGCGATATCCTTTAAGGGGTGATTTTGTCTTCCCTCATCACAAAACTTAAGTTTTTAAGATTTCGCAAAGGTCTTTTCTTAAGTTTACGATGGTAAGTTTTATTGAAAAGGAAATACAATCACTAATTGATGTTTTGAATTTTTGACTAAGGGTCCCCATTTATTTAGTATTAGTCACAACACTAAATAAAAAGGGGGGTTGTTGGTGGCCACAACACCACCTTGACCACAGGGTCGCAAATACTCGAGATGGCATAGCCTCGCGACTTCTTCACGAGCTTGAATTTCTCCTTCATGGCCTTTGCGAGGGCCTACTTGCCACCTTTTCCGCCAAACATCATGGCTGGATTTTCCCTTGTGTAGGGCAGCGATGTGATCCTATGGATCAATCTGTCAGTGATGGGTATTAGTTCCTCCAACCATAGACACCCACCGTGCACCACGCATAACAGTTGCTTGATGACCAATATTGTAATGCAGGTGCAATTGTAGTGCAAAATCCATAGTACGTTGAGCAAACCTGCCTTGTCTACTCCCCTGAGCCACTTTCATGGTTCTAATGTAGTCATCCTGGTGGTTGTGTCAACAATGCAGCACATTAGCTGCTCTATCGCCAAGTGCGGGAACTTCTCGTGGTCAACTAAGTCCCAATCTTCTAGTTTCAACAAAGGAACCTGCCCCAATCATGGTCCTTCAAAGACAATTTCGTCTGGTAGCAGAGCTGTGTGCAAGGTGACCTTGCTTTCATCAATGTCTTTCGTCAGTTTGGTCTTGCCCTTGCGCGAAGGGACGTATTCGGGCAACTTAGTGATATGGTCAGAACCCTCGACATCAACTTCCTCCACTTCTACTCCCAAGTCCTCATCATCCATCGAGATGTCCTCAATTTATTCCTCCTTCGGCTCTAGGTTAATGGTTTTTTCCTTTTCCTGTGTGGTGGGCTTATCCTTTTGTGGGTTTGGTCTAGGCGACGTGCGCAGCGGTATCGCAGCTTGCTTGCCCTTTTTGTCCTTCGCACTCTCCTTGGTTGCGGTGGGCTTCAGTCTAGGTGTGAGTGGTGACTTGGGGACTTCAGCTAAGATCTCTGAAACCTCTGGAGAATCTCCCTCTGTCTCCCTAACAACCTCCAACACAGCCCCCTCGGCTGTCACTGCTTCAACGCTCATAGCTTATGCAGGGATCGAAATGATGCTATGCAACAACGCTTGTGTCTCCTTTGGAAACGTCTCAATACTAAACTTGCTAGCAAAACTTCGTAGTTTTCATGGTTCATGTGCGCCTAAGAGCTCAAAAACTCAATTCTCAAAATGCCAAGTGTTTTTTGTTGGGAATCCATTTGTAATTTATAGGCACTTTCAAGTTAAAATCTGACCATTCCCCCCAAAAATTGTTCATTAATGTCATATTGGTGGCAAATTTCCAAGGATCTTACCCATAAAGTTTGTCTTAAATGTCAGCCGCTTTCTCCATTTGGCCGCGTTCCTACTGCCAAATCATGAAAAATGACTTTAACGGTCACTTTTTAGTTGACCTGCGCGATTTCTCCTTGGGTAGCACATCTCTCTTCGCGCTATCATGAACCCTCTAACATTTCCTCGTCCTGCACGATCCTCCAATCGCACAGTTACCCAACTTGGGCAGTGTAGTTTATAGTCTCTCACCTCCTTTCAGCTGCCTAAAGTGCTAAGACTATTCTACCTTCATATAGTCACCTAGTCGGATCACCGGTGTATGGATTCAATCGCCTGCCATTCACCTTTCCTGGGAAGGGATCTCCGTTCAATTTAACCAACTAAACTGCTCCACCGTCGGTAATCTCCTTAATGACATAGGGCCCTAGCCAATGCATTCTGAATTTCCCTGGAAACTTATCAAACTTACTGTCATATAACAAAACCATATCATTTACCTTAAAGGTGCACAACTTAATGTGTCAATCATGGCATGCTTTTTCACGCTGCTTTTGGACCTGTTGGTGAAATCCAGCTAGAAATCTCTCTTCCTCAAGCTTAGCAAGCTGAGCGAGCCTCTCTTCTAGGGCTTCGTGATCTGTCATACCCGAGAGTGTCGTTATGCACAGACTAGGCACAATGTATTCCATGGGCATCATTACTTCAACACCATAGACAAGCCTAAAGGGTGTCTTTCTAGTCAACTTTTTGCATGTCATCTAATAGGCCCATAGTACTGCGGGTATGCGCAGGTCCCAATCACTTCACTAAGCATTGCAAACCTTTGTCAGCACATTCTCCAACACCTTATTGAATGCTTCCACCGTCCCATTAGCCTGTGGGTGATAAGGCATGCTTTTCTGGTGATACACCTGAAATTCCTCCATCAGCGTGCTGATCGTCTCGTGCATACCACAAGCACTCATCAAAATCTTTGGACATCCAAATCACGTCAGTACATACTCAAAGAAAAACTTCACAGCGGTCACGCTTGTGCAGTCCTTCACAAGTTGTGCCTCCCCCCATCGAGTCAAATACTCAGTCGCGGTGATAATGTACCACGCTCCTGTCTTCTTCCCTTGGGGCTGAATGGGTCCCACAAACTCTATCGCCCATTTCTCGAAAGGTTGCAACGCCATCTATGGGTTCAGAGGCAGATCATATCCTCGCGATGGCCTGCGAGTCCTTTGACACACATCACACACCTTGCTATAAACTTTTGAATCCTGATGGAGGGTTGGCCACCACAACCCTGCACGTAGAATCTTCTGCGTGGTCACCCTTCCTGCATAATGCCCTCCCGCAGCGCCCCCATGAGCGTTCACAAGGATACTTCTCATTTCAAACTCCGGTACATATCGTCATAATACTTCATCAAACCCTATTTTGTATAGATGCCCGACAATGACAGAAAAGTCTACCGCGCACACCACTAACTCCTTCTTCTACTGGACGGTGTAGCCTTTCGGGATGGTTCCTATTGTTAGGAAGTGTATGATGTCTTCAAAGTGACCATCTGCGATGCGCATTGCAAATATTTGTGCGTTAGGTAATCCCTCCACTAAATTAGTGGGCTCTTCCCCTGTTTCGATACACGACAGATGGTCTGGTCCCGCGTTCAATCATATAGGCTTCAGAATAACCTCAAAATCATATTCCTGGAACAATAACAACCACCTACAGATTCTCCCCCCCAAACACAAGCTTATTGACCAGGTATTTCAACGCAGAATGATTTGTATACATCTTAAAATGTCTACCCAGCAAATAGTGTCTAAACTTTTGGAGCGCGTATACCATGGCAAACCCTTCGCGCTCGATGGTGGAATATTTCTTCTCTGCCTTGGATAACTTGTTGCTTGCGAATGCTATAGGATGGTCCAATTCTCCTCCACCCACCTATGTCATTACTGCTCCTAGTGCTATACATGACGTGTCTACATGTATGTGAAACTACTCCTTCCAATCCAAGAAGACTAAAATCAGTGCAGTGACCATTTTTCCTTTCAATACATCCAAGCTCTTCTGACAGTCCTCGTTCCAGTAGAATGTGACATCCTTTTTCAACAACTTCTCCATAGGCGTAGTGATATGGGCATAACCCTTTATAAACTTCCTGTAATACCCAGTATGTCATAAGGTTGCGCGCAGTTGTTTTACACTCCTCGGCGCCTCCAAGTTATGTATCACTGCGATCTTTGCGGGATCTATCATCAATCCCTGTCTACAAACCACATGACCTAGCAGAGTCCCAAAAGGCATGAAAAATAGGCATTTCTTCAGATTGAGTGAGATCTGGTACCTTTGACAAGTATCTGCGTTAAGCACAAACTTGCCACATGGCATTTTACAAACCCAAACACACTCTGGTCATCAAAGTACACCTATAGAAACTTATGAATGAATTCTTTGAATGCAGCAATGACTACGTGTGAGAAAATCGCATGCACATTCTTCAATCTGAAAGGCATTACATTGTACTAAAAACAACCCTACTCAGTCACGAAGGCTGTCTTGCTTCTGTATCTAGGCGCAATTTTGATATGATGGTACCTAGAGAACCCATCAGTGGAGGAGTACACTTCCTGGCCACCTACATTATCCAATAACTCATTAGTGAATGGAGTCAGGAAAGGATCATGTATGCAAGCGTCATTCAACTTCCCGAGATTTACGCATATCCTTATTTCATCCTTTTGCTTATTTTCCTGTACCACCATTGGGCTCACCCAATCAGATTCTTCTGTGGGCTCAATGATGCCTGCCACGAGCATCTTGTCTAGCTCTAAGCAGACCTTCTCCTTATACTTTGGGTTGAGTCAGTAAGGTCTTTGCTTAACCGGCTTCGCGTCGCGTTTTAACGTGATCTTCATAACGCCTAGGTCTCCTATTATCCCCTTTAACTCCGTGAACTTGGTAGGGAACAAATCCTGGTATTCATGGAGCAATTCGGCGACCTTATCTACCATTTTGTCATCCCAGTAATCTCCAATCTTTGTGAATTTGGGCTCCGTCTCCGTACCAATATTTACCTGTTTCATTTTCAGTGGTGCATTATATCAGGATTCTCAATATGTGATCCCTTGACCTTGCGGTGACCCTTGGTTTCATGGATATTAATCTTTCGTGGATCCTCATCTTCTTCCTTAGCAGTCACATTATAACATTCTAGCACATGGATTAGCTGAGTGGTCCAATCGGGTTGAACCAGATCCAAAGGATCCTGCGGTATCCTAAAGATTGTTGCTTTAACTTCTTGTAGCGCTTCGTAGATACAGTCAAACCCATCTTCGAAGTTGAACGTCATTATGAATCCTTCGCACAGAATATCCCATTCACCTATCCCATGGTGGAGCTCTGTTTCCATGTACCAGTTAATGGGGATGACATCCAAGGTGTGACAGAACAAGTGCACCCATTTAGGTTGGGGCTTTGCTCCATATGCCTTAGCCCATTTGGCTAAGCGTGCATGTGGATCATCCTTCCCGTCATATTTGTATGTCATTCATACCTTCGGCTTCCCAAAGCACGTTCGCATCATCCTCCTACACTCATGGAAATCGTCAAAGCTACCCT
The DNA here is from genome assembly GCA_000404065.3 of Pinus taeda. Classification (NCBI taxonomy): domain Eukaryota; kingdom Viridiplantae; phylum Streptophyta; class Pinopsida; order Pinales; family Pinaceae; genus Pinus; species Pinus taeda. The sequence goes on along the minus strand of APFE031141688.1, from coordinate 1,938 downwards.
TGTGCGTACCCCACCATCTCGCAGGCATGGCGCGCAGTGCCCAATCCAAAGCCTAGAAGCGCTACTCCTCTAGTACTTCCCTTTCAAATGCATCCAAAAATATATCTACATCATTCAAGCCATCGTAAGTGGGCATATTTCTTACCTCTGATGATACACAACACAACGACCAGGTCATCATGTTACAGGTCAGCGTGGTTACTTCATGTAGCCGATTCTGCTAGCGCTCTAATTCTTCATCAGAGTCTAAGGTGTAGGAACTCTCGTGATCCCATGTAATTTGTCTATCCACTGTTAGATTCACCCAATCTTGGTCTCGCGTTTTTATCTTATATATGCAGTCCAAATCATCATCGCTCTCATAATCACAAACTAGTTCAGTATATCGAGATCCTTCCATAGGATCTAGGGGTACTATTAGACGAAGAGATTTCTTTTTGAATATCATCTTCCGCTTCTTTAGGTTGATTACTCCATTCATGTCAATAGCCCAATCAATGCCAAGGAGCATGGGGTAGGGTTTGTTGTCATCCACAATTTTTATCACTTCAAAGTTAGCCAATGCGCTTGCGCCTTCAATATCTACAATTACTCCTTGTAATCATCCCATTGGGATGATATTCTACTAATTTTCCATCTTTAATTGAATCGGAGACCACTGCAGCGCGGGTCTCCCCATCTGTTCCCAAGTCTGCTTTGGTAAAACATTTGCGTCTAACCCGAGATCCAAAATAACCTAATCCATTTCATATTCTCCTATCTGCGGGGTCAGTCTCATCTCATGCCCTGTCCTTGCTTTATGCTTACCAATCTTCCATACAATGTGTGGTTCACTCGGAGTGTTTCTGGCGCATCTATTTATAAGCTCTTTTAACCCCTTTACAACCTTGTTATCACGTAGCAGCTTCATGTTGGGTTGTGTTATATTCTTTCCATGACTATCCCACGTACTTTATCGGGGGTTAGAGGGGCGGAGGTCACAGGGGGTTTGAGGGGTACCCGTAACCCCACTTTATGGGGTCCGCGGTAGTGCCCCGAAAAATTTTGGTTTTGGACCCTATGTTAGGTTGGGCGGACCACCTATGGTTTTGTGCATGATTTTCGCACATGTTTTTTGGACACGATGGTTTTCGGTCCATGGTATTGGATGCTTCGACATGTATAAATATGTATT
>APFE031141683.1:1222-29980 GCA_000404065.3 Pinus taeda | reverse complement strand
ATGCCTTGTCATCACTTTCTTTTCTTTTTACTATATTTGTTTTCATTCCTTTGCTGTGCAATTTACATATATAATTTGCTGTGTGTAATAGTGTAGGGTTTGAGCATGATGCATGGTAGAAAACTAGGGTTTAAAATAGGGTTTAGGAGGGGTTAAGGTTTCATGGAATTCGGGATGCGGCCTAGCATTAATTTGCAAATAAGATTAATGAAAATGACACTCTAACACATGTGAATTTATAATGGGAAACTAATGGAAGGGAATAAAGGAAAAATTACCTTGAAAAACAAACAATACAACCTAACATAAGCTTGCAAAGACATCAACCATTTAACCTATTTCTTCATAATTTCTCATGGTAAAAATGACCATAAACATGCTATCCATCCATGGCATTATCATTACACCATCACAAACCACGTGGAGGAGACATACCTTGACAAATTTGAGAGAACTTGGAAGAAATTTTACTGTTTGGGTGAGTTTTTATGCAAGTTGCCAGAATGACCGCGCACCTCCCCAGAAAAGCCGCGCATCATTGTCAGAGCTGCGCCTGTGTATTTTTCTTCAGTAGAAAACTCACCACAGTGCCGCGCACCACCCAGGAAGCCGCGCACACTTGTGAAATGACCGCGCACCTTCCCAAGCACTGAATTTGCAGAAACTTGCCACGAAATCGCCTTCTTTGCCTCTAGCACAAAATTTTCACTTTCAATTGCACAATAAGAGTGACTAAAGAGGGAAATTAGCTTTTATAGGGTCATTTAAAAAAAAATTAACTTTAGAACCCACTTTCTAATGTTTTCAACTTGCTTTTCTTTTTAATACTGTTTAGAGTCTTTTTGTACTAAAATGAGCTCTTTTGATGTGTTTGACTCCATTCTTTTTGCAGGTTGACCATCTGATGGACTGTGGAGAAGGAACCAGGGTTGTTGCCGGCACTTTTGCAAACTTCTAAAAATTTCCTTATTTTTACAAATTTGACATGACCTTGGACTTAAAAACAGGGTTTTTAAATCCAAGGTATAAAATGATCTGTAACTGATGAAAATAACAATGAAACATATGTACATACTTCCTTCTGGCTTTCTGGGCACTCACTTACCTTGACTCATGACCTTGAAGTGATTTTGACTCAAAACCCTAGACTTATAAAAACAAAAACAAGTATGACTCAATTACATTGTAGTATGACCTGATCCAGCAAAGCCAAGAAGGGAACAGAGACCAGCTCCTCCATTCAGTGTTATGGCATGCCTAGTGGGATGCAAAATTGACACTGATGAGACACCTAACTATGCATATGCAAAGAGCTATTGATCACTGATGGAGGGCTCAAGACCGACACTAACAGGTTGTAAATGGACTACCAATGATCCTACTCCTATCTTCCTAAGTTATAAGCATATGCGGGAACAAGATTATATTCCACATTTTCACCAATTATGCTAGGGAGTTGTTCTTCCCTTACATTAGATAGTTTTCAACAGAACATGTCCGAGATTCACAAAATAAGCTATCACAGACCTCCAAGCAATTGGAAGGTATATTCTTAAAGAGTCCTTCTGTTATATCAGGATATTTGGTAGCCAAGCTTTCCCACATGTCCTCCCTATGTATGTATCGGATAAATTATTGGCAAGAGAAGTAGCATACTAAACAGTAGGAAATGGCCTCACAAAAACATTGAGGGAAATGAAGAAATCCCTATGGCCAAATTTTCCCCTTCATTTTGGGTAATTTACCCTTCTTAATTATGGTCATGCATATAAAGAGTATCAGAATATGTAGTTATTAAAGCTCCCCGTTCTATCAGCAAGGCCTTTCGATCCATAGCAAATAGAAAATAAATTCACCCTTTCAGTTAAGATCAAACCTATAACTCATACAATTGATGAGTTTGAAGATTTACTGGAATCAGCTGAGGACTTTGAGTAGATTCTGAATGCAACCAAGACAAAGTTTGACCCAGAGAAATTAAGAATATTCCAGGAGTTTAGAGGATAAAGGTTAGAATACCTCCCACAAGAATTCCAGATTACTGATCATATAATTGAAACCAAGTCTCAGAAGAAGAATAAGCCAAGCATGTCACGACAGCAGGAAGCAGAAACAAATGAATTAGAAAAGCTATGGGATGCATTCAATGACAAACTACAGGATACCCCTAAGGCATCATCAACACAAGAAACCATAAGCTTTCAGACCCCGCTAGGGAAAATAGCAGTAGTGATCACTGAAGGTCCAAAAACGAGTTTCCAAGATACAAAGGTAATCCCCACATATCCAACTACTAAAATTGTCTTGAATATAACAGATATCCCTCCTCTAGACGTCTTTTACAGCACTCTTCATAAAGTTGTTGTAAAAAGACAAAGAAAGAGGAGGAGAACCGAAACTCCTTTAGAACATGAATTTATGAATGTCCTATGGAATGACACAAATAAATCGTACTGAGCATTTGACTCGGGTATCTCAATTTGTCAAAGCCTATGCTACAGCAACAATCGACAAAGCAACCAAAGTCTCGATTTTGATTAAAGAAAAGGACAACCAGATCACATTATTACTGTGACAGTTAGATGAAGACAGAGCCAATGTCAACCGTCACGCAAAGGAGAAGCTGCATAAGCTATAACAGTGTATGGAAATACTAAAAATAAGTCATGAAAATGACTTATTTGCTAAAAAAAAACAAATCCGGGTGCTAAAGAGTGACTTAGCAAAGCATAAGGATATTCCTACTGTAGAAAAATTCATTAAAGAAGCTTTGACACTGAATACTTTACTGACAAAGAAAAAGCAGCTCTTCCTCCAACATATATCAAATATCATTCCACCTCTGAATACTAGTGAACAATTAATAAACATCATTATTGATCAAATAATTTATTTCAATGAACTCAATTCTAAGATCTCTAATTATATTGAATGGTAGGATTCAGATGAAGGGAAAAGGTCAAGTCTCCCAAAGATCAATGAAAGACATAAGGATATTATATTCATTGATTGGGACTCATTGGTGAAACACGCCGAACTAGCAATAGCCAGAGCATCGGGTATTTTAAGAAGCATTGTCAAAACAATAAATCACATGTTGCACACATCCAACCTCATAAAGGAGAGTGACCCAAAAACACTTCCTAATCTTAAAGCATTAGATGAGAATTGGAAGAATAAGAATCAGCTATAGAAGGAAACAATTGAGGGGCTACCAAAAATCGACTGGGAAGCAATATGGCAACTTTTGATCAAACCATATAGTCATATCATGACCTTGAATTGCTCCTTGGATTCAGTACGGAGAATGTTGCCACCATTACATGATGCTATATTTGTAGGACAGTTGAGAACACAATCGGGATGCCACCACAAAGAATGCGCTATCATAAGTTTGTAGATGCCTTGATGGAATCATGGAACATGGTATTTTCAATCAAATATCTCTTTGTTGATCATTGTTGATGCACTATTGTATTCTTTGGGATACTTATTGGTAGAAGATTGATTATGGCCTATTGTCACTAGTCAAATGAACAAAACGGTACACATCTAGTACTATTATCATGTTTGCTAAATCTTAATTTGTTCTAGTATTAGTGATAAGTTTATCTTTCATGAATTATGTATGAAATCTGTCATCTCTGTTTAAAGTATTAGTTGCACTATTGTATGATATCAGAATAGAGAATGGTCTATTTTATATGTGATCATTAAAATATGCGATATGTCTTTTCAAAATTCTTTTGATTAACTATTTTCTCAAAGGAATTATCTTACAATATATTAACTCTATATAGTCTGTGATTGATCTATATCATCATAGATTACATAGACATCTTTTTATATCGCATAAAACCAGCAATACCCCAGGTTAGATTAAAATAGATTTAATTCAAAGTTTTGCATCTTAGAATAAAGTTGTGTTAATTTCTAGTTATTCTTTTGCAAATCATAAGAAAAATCCCACAAATCATATCAACCCAAAACACTAGGAAATTTGTCCCATCATATCCAATCGGAGCCACTATCCCAAATGGAAAAGGAGCTGCTCTAAGGTTCAGACCGAGTGGTTATCCCCCTTGTTGTTGCCACAGATTTTTGAGGCCTCAACAGTATGCAAGGATGGATGCATATCTTTTAAGGATTGGGTTCGTCAAAAGTTCTGTTAATGCAATTCTCTACATCAAAACAGTGAAGAATGAACCAGTCATTATAATTTTATATGTGGACTATTTGTTTATTATAGGTGTGGAGTGAAAAATTCTAGAATGCAAGAAAGTTTTGGGAGTATAATTTGAAATGAAATATCTGGGACTTATGCATTACTACTTGGGCTTGGAAGTTTGGTAGAAACTAGGTGAGATATATCCTTGTCAAGGGAAATACATAATTAAGATGTTCCAATTGGTATGATGGATTTCAAGCCTTTGACTACTCCCATGATCACAAATCTAAAGAAGTTAAGAAGCTATGAATCTAATCTCTTCGATCCTACAAGATATCGTAAGTTGGTGGGCTCTTTGATGTACTTTGTGAATACACTTTGATGTACTTTGTGAATACTAGACCTAACATATGTTTTGTTGTAAACGTTCTTAGTCAATTTCAGTTGGACCCTCGTAATGACCATTAGATAGATCCAAAGCATGTCTTGAGATACCTACGTGGAACAATTCATCATTGCTTGAAGTATGATGGAAAGGAAGTTAAATTAATAGGTTTTACTAATTCTGATTGGGGTGGCAGTGAGACTGATGGAAGAAGCACTACTGGTGGTTGTTTTCATTTGGGGTCTGCAATGATTTCATGGATGAGTAGAAAACCAGATCCTGTTGTGCTAAGTAGCGCTAAAGTTAATATGTTGTTGCATGTGAAGTAGGTAAAGAAGCAGTTTGGTTAAGAAAACTCTTGTCAGATTTTTTTTGAAAACCTCTAGATCCTACTCTGATAAATTGTGATAATCAAAGCAGTATAAAGATTTCTAAAGACCCCATATTTCATGTCAAGACTAAGCATATCAATAATAAGTACCATTACATTGGAAGTTTGGTACATATGGGGTCGTGAAGCTACAATATATTATGATGGATGAATAGGTAACTGATGTGTTGACAAAATATCTTCCAACTAAGAAGTTTGAATATTTCAGAAACATGCTTGGATTGGTCAATATTAAAGATTTAGTTGATAGCAAGATATGAAGCATCTTGTGGAAACAATATGCTTGGGAGGACATCTGGTCAGCCTGAGTGTTGATGTCAAGATCTCGAAGTAGGGAGGGTGGCGTTGGTCATGGAGATCCAACCTCGGATACATACCTAGATCCATGGGTTGGCATTATAACCTAAAAGCCTAATGGTACCTAAAGTGGCTAAAGCTTGATAACACCTTAGTCCCACTCTATTAGAGTACCTTGGTCAAGTATCTAATATGTAGCACTGTGTGTGCTAGGAATCTTCATAATTCATATCATTTTGATATCTTCCATGTACCTTTATGCAATTATGAATAACTCCCAAGTTAATAGGGAGTGTTGAAGTCAAGTCCCACTAGCCCAATTGGTTGAGGATGGACCTTGTTAGCAAGGCAACCCCTGATCAAACCTCACGGAGGTTGTTGCACCCGTGCTAAGGGGAGGAGACATGCTAAAATCCAATCATCTAAGGGTTGGTGTGGCCTGGGCTGGGTGTGATCCTCGGGTGACTTTGATGGCTTAGATGCCCCTGGGTCACTTTTTCTCAAGCCATAGGCCAAGTCTGGAGGAACACAGAAAACTTGACAAAAAAAAAGAGAGGGAGTGCTAAAGAATATAAATAGTATCAGTCTTCATAATTATATCTAATGAAAATAAAGAGAAAATAAATTTATTTTAAAAGAATAATTATTTTGAAGCATGGGTTTCATGCTCTTTTATTTATTTTCTAGGTCAAAGCCTCCATTGAAGGGTTCTAGGTTTTTTCATGAGTCAATAGAATCATTGTCATTTTTATTAGACCCTTCTTGGGCTTTTGTATCATGTAAAAAGAATTATTTTGTGTCAAAAGTGACATTTGTCACATCCACACCAAGTTGGTCCTATCCTCATGAAGTTCGCTTGGATTAGGGATATTTCACTCAACAGAAGGAGTATATATAGAGAGGCAGCTTGACTCATTAGAAGCACACTCTCAACAAGTTTGATCTACAAGAGAAAGAGGCAGAAAAGAAGGGCGAAGTTGAGGAGAAAGAAGGAAGAAGTTGTGGAATTCAAGAACCGAGTTTTTAAAAAGGTCATGTCTATCTCACACACGTAAAGTTACCAAATCGAAGCTACTGCCAAAATTTCTTAATCAATGCAGGTCCAAAATGTTGAAGTTGGGGGCCGAAATTTTGAAGTTGGGGGTTGAAATTATGAATTGAAGCTGCAACTGAGAAGCTGACACTTGGAGACAATGGCAGGAATTAGCTACTGAAAGGAAGAGCTGACTTAGTGATTGGATGAGGTATTTGTCTAGGTATAAAGTATCTTGGATTGTCTCATCTTGATTTGAATCTACTAGTGGAAGATTTGGATTATGTTTTCCCCTTGGAGGGATTGTTGTGGAAATTCGAAATCCGTGAATCACTACTGCAACAACTAATTATATTTCTCCTACTGAATCAAGTTATTTACAGTATTATATAGTAGACATCAAAATAAATACAGCTTCATCCTTGATAACTTAAATAATATATGGGAACAAGAGCTGAGCAAGAAAGAAATAACACACACAAGTGACACTATCGTTTTTGGACAAATGTCCCCAGAAAAATCCAATGTGGGAAAATCAGCGCAACAGTTACGGGTTTGAATTATTATGCAGTAATTTCTAAGTACAATTCTTTGGATGACCAAACTAGAAATCCTATACAGAGATCTAACTGGACAAAAATATAGTGAGATTATCTCACCCTGTCATTGGGAAATCTGGCACTGATCTGCGTTGGAGATGAACCATTTGTTGTCTCTACGTAGTCTTTGTGCAATACTGCATCACACCCACACATGTATTTCATCACTGCTACTGGGACTGCACTGTACCTCCTATCGATCCTCTTTTCGCTGGAAACTTCAGCCCTCTAACCTCCCAGTCTCACATCCTGGCTCTCGCACTAGATCTTAACTATTCCCCAACATAAATACAGAGCCCCTTTGAAGCTTTGCGCTGCCACAACGTAGCTCTATGCTGACTCTTCGGAATAATCTCTCCCCTCTCTACCTTGCACTCTCCGGATTAGGAAAAATTCCTTCGAAAAATTATCCTTACCCCTCACTGCAAGAAATCTCCTCGATCAACATCTCTAGCAATTGTTGCACTTCTCTCTTGAGAAATTCGATCTTTGATCTCTCACCCGATGTGTTTTTCAAATGCCCATCAAGCCTCTTCTTATAATCCTCTCGTTGATCAATCAACGACACATATTATATTCTAATCAATGGCTCAGATCATTTTGGATTTATCCTCGTCTTCTTATAGAAGTTTCACCCGCAGTTTAATTAACACCCCTTAATTATTTTAACTTCCTAACTAGACTTAGGCATCCATTAAAAATAATTAATTATTTTAATAAAACTGTCTATGAGTGATATTTTCCAAAATGATTTTTGGGTATTTTAGAATACATGTGTCCTAGCCTCCCTGCAAATTTAGAGGCTTAGAACACATCTGATGCTACCATAAATTAACACTCCCTTTTAGTCAGGAATGTGCTCAAGTAATGCAACTTGTTGAAGCATTACCCTGACTCTATAACATCTCCCTCTGCATTGCTGATGTTTGACATCACTACCCACCAACTACTGTGCTAATATTTCATTTGTGTTGTTGTTGACTCTGCATATTACTTCCAACTCCATCTGCACTGCAACTCTTCTCCAACTGTTGTTGTTGCCTTCTACAACAACTGCAACAAAAAAACATCCAAAATACTAAACAGGTGTTCAACATGATGCATATGTTGTTGGACTTCTGACTGCTACTAGTCTCTTCGTTGACCCTCTGAAGCCTCTGTATTGCTGTTGACTCTGCACTGTGCCAACTACACTTCTACCAACTCTACTCTGTGCTGCTCATTCTTTGGCACTCTTATCCACTATATCTGTCACTTTGACACTCCTCTGCACTAACTGACACTGGTCCATCCTGCTACTTTTGATATGGGATCTTGTATCAAGGTATTGATATAAGGGGTGGACTCCTCAAGGATCCTGTCCATCTACAGTTCTTTCGAACTACGGTACTAGATCACTCCACCTCTCTCCTGGATGTATTTGGGAAATTATGGCAAACTCCTCTTCCTCGATCTTTGCGGTTGTAGCCTGTGAATCATGTTTCTCATCCTTGTCCTTCTTCTTGAGAGGACACTGCATAGCATAGTGACCAAATTCACCACACTGGAAACATTTGATCTTTGAGATGTCCTTCTTTCACCTTCGATGGTCCTGCTGCCCCTTTGATGCAAGGGTTTCATTCTCTTCCTCCTCCTTGGGCTTCATCCCACTGTTGATGTTGCTATCAAGTTTGCACTTAACTAAGTCTTGCCTCATATCTTTCTGTTAAAGAGCGGCCCACATCCCTTCCCAGTCAGACAATCTCTCTCTGCCCAAGTTACTCAGGACAAACACTTTCCATTCTTATGAGACTGAATTCAAGGCTAACCTCACCATCTCGATGGGTTGAGGCATTGATCCTACAACTGTCAACAAGTCTCGGACCTCCTAAAGCTTTGATAGGAACGAATCAATGTGTTCCCCCTTCTGCATCCTCATGGATCTAATTTTCAACTCCAAGTACATCTTACGTTGCTCAAAAGATTCTTGATACAACATAGCCAAGGCATCCCACATCTCGTTGGCAGTCCCTTTTCTAGCAATGGGACATACAACATGATCCCTCACTCCATCGAGGATCAACTGCTTTTGCCTTTGCCATTTCAACCTTGACTTCTTGAGTGGATCCACATTTGGAGGTTAACTACCATACTATCGACATAGGCTTTGAGATTATGCTCATCCAGAAGGTAGGAAATCCTAGCCTTCTAGATCACATAGTTGGATGCTCTATCCAACTGATCTTGATCTCTCAACCCATTAGCTACCATCTCTGACAACAAAATGGTGAATTGCCTCCTCTCTCCTTTGCGTTGCTGCTAGGCTAGCCTATGCACACCCTGCTAGAGTTAGTAGATATGCTCCTCTTTACTATTGCTTAACAATTGAGAAATTGAATTCCTTGGCTAGGAATTATCTGAGGAAGAAATTCCCTCAAAAAGTGTCTCCTTCCTTCTTCTGACATTTTTCTACCCCAGAAATTGCTACAAAAAAATGCATCTCACCTGAAGCCTACTCTGGGATGAAGCTTCTCCTATGTTTCTCCCTTTGTCATTGACAAATCTCGATCTGGAAGTATTACCTCTTTGTCAACTCACACAAAGAGAGATCTTCCTTGAGATTCTTGCTCTCCTGGCTTGGAATGAGCAATCCCTCTTGGAATTCGATCTACTTCCTACGTAGCACTTCGATCTCCTTCCTTCTCTTCAATATTGGGCTCTTCCAGTCTGCTCTCTTGCTTCACCTATGCGTGGATACTATTAGCTCTGCCACATAACTTCAGTTTTTGAAGGACAGGGGCTAGCTCGGTCGGATTAATCACACTCAAAGGAGGCACACGGTGGTTATTCTTCCTTTTCTCTTACCCTGCTTATCCTCCGTTATCTCCATCTCCTCTGTTTTCCTTTTAAAAACCAACAAAACCCCCTTTGATGGTCAGCCTCAAGCGCAAAAGCCAAAACCCCATAAAAACCTCGCTCATGTGACCTCGCGCCTTTACGAAATCACCACCTTTAACCACAACCGTCAATTTTGGCCCGCCAATCCAACAGCTCATGTCACCTCCAATAAAGCGACTTGCATGATCATTTCCTCACCGTCTGATTGCCTCCACCGAATATCCAATGAAAGTCGCTCTCCCCTCGCCCACAAAGTGATGGAATGTTAGCGCGCGATGGAGAATGGTTTTCTCTCTCCTCCGCCACTATGTATCACGCGCTGAATGGAATCACGCTCGCTCACCCTTTTACCGTCTAATGCCCAAAGGTGATGCGATCAATACCGCTTACCGCTTAATCCTCCGTCCCCACCCGATAACCACTGTGTGCCTTCACCACCCGATCACTATTAGATCTGTCCGCTTGAGATCCAACGACCCACGTTCATTCCACTCCTGCTTCTTCTAATATCCCCGCCAATCCATCTTCACCGTATATCCTCCCGATTCAACGGCCAATCTTGCTCCTTCATCCGACTCGTCCACTCGCTGTGCAGTCCACGTCCCTTGACCATTCCGTGTGACCCAAGGACGAAGGTGACTGCCCTACCAGTACCAGTTGCAGTTGCTCCTCAACAACCACATTTAATAGACAGTATGGCTGAAGAGAAAAAGAACAGAGCATGAACATGTAACTGCATTTAGCAGTAATGGAACTTCATGGGTACGAACACTCCAACTGCCTGAGAGGACAACAGAGCACCTGAAAAGATCATATTCATCCACTGAAACAAGCAAACGCACTCAGAGACTCCATCAGGTAGTTAAATGCAATTGGTGGTCAATTATGACCCCTCCATACCTAAATTGGCCAAGTGCCTTTGTAATGAAAATCTATATATACCCAAAAACAAGATGTAATCAGGGTTGATGGTTGACGTTTTGATGTAAGGTTCAAATTCTGGAGACTGTAACTATTTTGACACTTGCAGCGTCTCGTCTTCATTTTCAGCTAATACAAGCTTCTTTTGTTGTTAATTTCTCACTTTTAATTCTTCTTCTGTTCCAAGTTGTGCCTGATATGTTGTATTCTTGAGCTCTTGACGTTTAGCATTAGAATAGTTGTCATCCTATCTCTGTGCTAAATTCTTGTATGTGTCATTGAATAAGTTATTCAGGTTTCTCTTCACCTAGTGCCAGAGAGTTGTCATCCTATCTGTGTATTAGGAGATTAGATTTGCAGACATCTTTATTGGTTGCAACCAACCATCACATGGTCTTGTGCATCTACTGGTGTGGTCAGTATTCTCCATATTCACCCAATCCTTAAACTATGAGTAGTTGGTGGTCTAAAGCCTTGTAGTCTGCGGGTGTTCACGCTTGTCTGGAGTTAAACAAAATATAAGTGGTTATCTGGCTTGGACAAGCATCATTCCTTCCATTCATCCATTCATCCATTTGCAAAAATAAGTTGAATTTATATGTTACTAGACATCTCCGAGCTACAACCTAGGAGATTTTCTTGGATTCCTAACATAATTGGCATTGTTGCTGGGGAGAGGAGATTGAAGCTCAGCTTCCCTGGGAGAACGACACAGAGTCAACTTTGATGATAGACAAAGTATGGACACATTTCTGGTTGTAATCATCTATCTGGCGACTCTACTGGAGGACCAACCCATTGGTGACTCCACATTACAGTTCTGGCTCAGTTTGTGAGGCATACTCAGAGAAATCCTCAGAAATCACTAGCTGACCCAGTGCTTGACCCTGAGAAGATTGTCAAGCAAAGAAAAAATTCATAGAAAGGAGCATCAGGATCAGGTAAGCCTAAGAAATCTTATGTATCTCTGTAAGAGAAGATTATAGTTGAGAATATACAGTTTGAAGATATAGAGCCTAGCATAGTTAGTGAAGAAATACCCTCAGAGATTCATAAAGCTCCTTGTTCATTAAGTTCCCCTTTGGATCTCAGTCCAAAGAAATCCCCCCATACAGTCCATCATTTTCCATTATCTCTATCATTCATTCCCTAGTCTCCTATCATCCAAACGACCAGTACTCTTCTCTCTACCTCAGTCATGGCAGGCCAATAAGCACCCACAAATATGGAAAGAATCATAGCTGCTAGGTAATGACCTCTGGTCTTTCCTGTTCCTTTGAATTCCATGCGTGCAATAGAATATCAAAAATACATGCCTAAGTTCACCAGTACAGAGGGAGTGACTGTTGAAGATCACCTTGAGTCTTTTTATAGTTATGCTGATAACCTGGATATCAGTGAGGATGGTGTGTGGATGAGAGTGTTTCTCCAAAGCCTTGATGGAGAGGCTAGAAAGTGGTTCTGAGAATTGACCCCTAGGTCTATAGCAGACATTGAAGCACTAGATGATGTGTTTTTGAAGCATTGTGGAGATAATAAATGCCTGCTCTATTATCATACTGAGTTTGGTAACCTGAAGAGGGAAAATGGGAAATCATTATCTGATTTTAATAAAAGATTGAATCTTATGTATAGTAAGATACTAACTGAAGTAAAGCCTACTCCCACCTCTGCCAAACTCACCTATGCCAATGCTTTTGACTCTGATTTCTGCCTGCTTTTGAGAGAAAGAACATGTGCCACTCTAGCTGAAATGCAAGATGCAGCTTTAGAGGTGGAATCTAATATCATGGCCGCAGAGAAACTCAAAAGCCATGCTGATAGAAGAAGGCAGAAAGGAGAGGCTTCTTCTTCCTCTACTTCATCTTTAGAGCCAAAAATAGACAAAATGACTAAAATGATAGAGTCATGAGCTGCTGAAATATCCAAGCTGAAAGTTGAGCAGAGCTCTGGGAAGACAAGGCTTCCAAGCACATTTGCTCCAAGAAATCCAAATCCATTCAGAAAAGCAAATGAACAATTGCAGATCATTCGGAGGGGTAAGGAAGCTGGTGAAGAGAAAAGGGTTAAGGCTCCTTTCCAAAACATAGTCATGGAGGAGGAGCAATTTGAAGAAGAGGATGGAATTCATTGCATGGAAGATAAGGGTAGTGTTTCCTTCTTGACATTGGCTACCTATGAAGAATCATTACTCCAGAACCAAACCAGTCAAGAGTGGGATAATGAGGCTGTTCTGCAGACTGACGAACAACAAAGATATAATTTAAGGTCAAAACCAAGCAATGTCAAGGAGAATCCTGCCCAAAGAGCTTCTCTCCCCACGGAGCATCAGAACATCAAACAGAAAAGGCCAGCATCTGACCCAGTCATCCTCAAAGCACCAGCTCCAGAGGTAAGAGGCCCTGACAAGTCTCCTTCCCCTTTCAGTTTTGAATCAAAAGTCCAGAAGTTAAAAATATTTGTACCTCTAGTAGAATTTATAAAGAGTGAAGTCTTTAGAAAGCCTATTCTAGATGCCCTTGAGTTGAAAGCTTCACAAGCCACTGCTGATTATGTAAACCTACAAGATGAAAAACCTACAGTTGTGCTTCGCCCAATGAGTGAACCCGCTAATGATACTTCTCCATCATTTTATGTCTCCTTGACCATTCATGACAAAATCCTTCACAACTGCCTGTTGGACACAGGGGCCAGCCACAATCTAATGCCCAAAGCTGTCATGGAAGAGTTAGGCCTTGATATCACCAGACCTTATCATGATCTATTCTCCTTTGATTCAAGTAAGGTGAAATGTCTGGGATTGATCAAAGATTTAGCTATTACCCTAACTCAGCTACCCATGAAGAGCATGATAATGGACATTGTGGTAGCAGATGCCCTCCTATGTTCGGCATGATGTTGTCCAGGGGGTGGGTCAAGAGACTAGGTGGAACACTACAGAATGATCTATCTTATGCCACTGTCCCAGCTTTTGGAGGGGAAAGAAGGAGATTGTACAGAGAAGCACAACTAGCCTACATCATCAGTGATGAGAAGAATCCTACTAATATTCCCATCTATGCCATGGACACTGATTTTAGAGCATGCATTCTCCAAATTGAAGAATCCAAGGAGGCCTCATTGCATCTCAAGAAACAATTAGGTTAGGCCACGGAAGTGCAAGGAAGTCAGGTTTGGGAGATGTTCTTTGATGAAGCATGTTCAAGGGAAACTGCAGGAGCAGGGGTGATGCTGATATCTCCAAAACAAGAAAGCACACATCTATATTTCAAGCTAACTTTCCAAGTTACCAATAATATAGTAGAGTATGAAGCTCTGATGCTAGGTCTTAATGCAGCTAAAGACAGAGAAATCAGAAACATAAATGTGTTTGGAGATGTGGATCTCATCATCCAGCAGGTGAACAAAACGTTCCAAGCAAGGCACCCAAGGCTGAAAGCATACAGAGATGAGGTATGGAGACTCAAAGATTCTTTTGATAATTTTTGTATCTCATATGTGCCAAGAGTCAAGAATCAGCTTGTTGATTCCCTTGCTATGTCTGCTAGCATGTTTATCCCTCCCATGCCTCCCAGACTAGTTTATGAAGTCCAAGTCAAATATAGACCATCCTTGCCTAATAATGTTCAGCATTGGAAAGTCTTTGACAATGATGATGAGGTAAATAGGTTTCTGCAAGTCATTGATGAATTCTTTGAAATACAAATTGACCAAGAGAATAAAAACCTGGAAGAAAATCCCCAATCCCAGCTTAGAAACAAAATTGGTCATAAAATATTGTTCAGTTGCCTAGCAATTATATACCTAGAGGCCTAGTTCCCCTGGAAAAGTTGTTTGACCAGAATGATGTGCCTTATAAGACTGCCCAAAAAGAAGACAAATCTACAGTCCATAGGCATAATATAGGGAATCTAGATCATCCGAGATATGTAAATCTGTCCACCCATCTATCTGCTGCCCAAAGTTCTGAGTACTGCAATTTAATGAAGCAATTTGTTGATGTTTTTGCCTGGGAATATAGTGACCTGAAAACTTATGACAAAAACATCATCCAACATAAAATTCCTTTAGAGAAAGACACCATCCCTTTTAAGCAGAAACTAAGGTCCATAAATCCTTTGCTTCTCCCCCTGATTGAAAAAGAAATCAAGAAGTTTTTGGCTGCCAAAATCATAGTCCCTCTCAAATATTCAAAATGGGTAGGCAACCTGGTAGTGGTGAGGAAGAAGAGTGGAGAAATCAGGCTCTGTGTTGATTTTAGAAACCTGAAAAAATGTTCCAAAAAGGATAATTATCCTTTGCCTAAAATGGAACATTTGCTGCAGAAAGTCTCAGGGGCCAAAGTGATGTCTTTCCTGGATGGATTTTCAGGGTATAATCAAGTCGTTGTGCATCTAGATGATCAAGATAATACTGCATTCACCACTCCTTGGGGCACTTTTATGTATTCCAAGATGCCTTTTGGGCTGATGAATGCTGGAGCAACCTTTCAGAGAACTATGGATATAGCATTCTGTTGTGCTGTACAACAACCACCCATTTTATAAAATTTTACCTTCAACTATAATATGAAATGGGTCCCTTTTAGATTTATGAATAAAATTGGTATCAACTCATCATTTCTCAAAAGGTCTGAAAGAAACAATACATTATAAACCTTTTGAATGAACATAAATCGATCTTATAAAATAAATGAATAATTCTTTATTATTGCGATAAAGCGATCACAAGATCGCATATTGCAATAACAAAGGATGCATAACAAAAATACCCATTGGTTTGCCCCGACCCAACAAGTGAATAACTATCGGATATCGGGAAAGGTAAGCGATTGTAACAAAAACACTCTCTTTGCTCCGATGCGATATCGCTATTGGCGATCGGGGAATATAGCATACACACAACAAAAGGCACCCTTCTAAAACTCTCGATGCGAATTAGCTTTATCGCTATCGGCGATCGGGGATTGCAATGACAGAAATGTAACTGCTCAAGCATTCCTTCGATTTCCGATTGCGATAAAGCTAAGATCGAATTTCAAAAAAGATTGAAAAGGCTTGAGTATATTATGTTAAATTATTATTAAAATATTTTCTATTCCTGATAGCGATTCACTTGTGATTAACCGCCAAAAAATCAAAGCCACGCTTAAATGAATTATTCGGCGAATAAGCGACATGATGAGCATTTAAATGATTGACAGGATTAAATGGCCAATTAATGGAGCAGTTATGCCAAAATCTCTTTAGAGATTGTATCCGCGGCAGTATTATTTTAATCCTTCATTATTCATTGATTGATATAACTCTTTCATACTTGGTTCGCACCCCCTATTCTCTGCATTACGTTCATTTTATCTCCTGTGCAGAGCTCCTCCGAAGCAGCAAATTTAGGCCAAATGGTGAAGAAATCCAAAAGATTTGGAGCAGCTTCAGCTCCCGCAGTGACAGGACAATCTACCGCCGATCCGGGACCAAGTAAAAAGGGATTGATTTCAGACACTACCTGTCTTGGCCTCGGCAATACTAGCTGGCAAGCATTTATAATCTAGTTGAAGTCGAAGAGCTTGAAGCGGTATCAGTACAAGCTACAGTAGGTTCAAACCGAAAGTGAGAGGCTACCCTAAAGGATTTAGCCGATTCCTACTTACACCGAATAGCGGCTCGAGAGAAAATTCTCCCATATACAGATGTAGTGAGGTGGGTAGTTGAGGAAATCCCTGTTACGAATAGAACATTCTGCACAATTGACGGGAGAGTCTTCGGTTCGTTTCAACCTAATGATTTGAGACAAATGTACCATTTTCCTGAACCACAGAAGAAGTATAACAAAGCATTTTTGGAGAAGTTTAGAGATGAAAATGAAACTGAAGCAGCACCTATCCGGGAATGGAGAAAGAACCCTGCAAGACACAAGCATGAATCCTCGGGTAAGTACTCTGTCGATTCATTATGTTCTCCTTATTGTTATGCTGGGGCGATGATGTGTAGGATTTGGGGATTGTATGATTCCTCAAAATTCTCAATAGAGATGGTTCCTTTAATGGAAGCAGCAGTCAATAGCGAGATAATGGATTGGGGAAATATATTATCTGATAAGTTAGCCACTGCTATTCTTGAGTTCAGAAATAAAACTCACATTACCGATAGGTCTATTCCTCCATTTTATTATAGTGCCTACATATTAGATACTCTTTGTTTTAACTCTGAATTTCCTGTGCTGGGGTGGAGATGGAATCCACAAGACCCCATGCTGATTCATATATATCACCAGAAGTTGTGGAAAGCCCATTATAAAGACCACCTGTATCAAGTTTGTAATGGTTTTATGTTGCCCATTTACTATGCAATTTTTGACAAGCCTGCTCCGAAGATTTCCTCACAAGCAGAGATTGACTTAACTGCCCTAGGAAACTGGTTCGGAGAGGATAAATTTACATATATAAGAGTTTACGGCAGACTTGTCAGGCATCATGTTCTTCCCTTGTACATACCCGACAAACTATTGGCTAGAGAAATAGCATATCAAATTACGTCTGCAGGAGAAACCAAGACTCTGAGGAATTCAAAGAAGCAAGTTTGGCCTCCTTTTCCTCTAAGGTGTGGTGTTTACACTCTGCATGACTATAAGCATGTAGAGAAAGAAGCAGAAAAGATAAATATACTGAATCTCGCCACTCTTCCTAATAGACGATTTGACCCAAGAAAAATCGTCTATATTGTACTTGAATAGACAAAACTCACAAAGTTTGAACATAAAGAAGACGAATTTGATGACCTATTTTCCTCAGCGGAGTCATTATTTCAGGTTCAAACACTAGCTAAAATGAGATATCACGACGAAGGGTTAGTGGAATTCAACAAACTCAGAGAGTAGAGGTTGCAAACTCTGCCTCTAGATTTACTAGTTATTGCCCCAATAACACAATCAAGCGAGCCTGAACAGCGACTCACCAAGGAACCTCCTGCTACATCAAATTTTTTTGAAGAAGTCCAAAGAAAAGAGCAGGAGGAAGCCCAGAGGAAAGAACAAGAGGAAGCACGAAGGAAAGAAAAAGAGAAAATACATGAGGAGGAACAAAAAAAAGAGCAGGATAAGAGCAGCAAGGATGTGAATGTCGATACCCAGATTGATCCGAAATTGCTCCAAGAATGGCAGCAATTCGACTCCATCATAAGCAATCTGGAAAGCTCAAAAGATGTCGATACACCCAAAGCGATAGATACATAGGATACAGTGTCAAAAAAGGTTCCAAGTGAAAGAACCAACGGCCTTCCCCCTAGTACAGACTTAGAAATAATTCCGAAAGATCCTTCGGATCAAATCATTTTGAAGGTGGAGGATATAACTCCATTGGATGTCTTTTACAGCCCAAAACACAGGGCCGTAATAAAGCGACAGCAGAAAAGGAGAAGGATTGATCAACCTTCCCTGTTCCCAGAACAAACAGAGACAACCAACATAGTCTGGAAAGAGGAGTTCGATCCTTCCGATGACCTAACAAAGCTATCCCAGTATGCCGGAGCCTATTCGGTGGCCACCATGGACAAGGCATCAGAAGTGAGTAATTTTCTAAAAGAAAAATACCATGCAATTATTTTGTTACAAACACAGCTGTCGAAGGCACAACATAAAGTTGAACAATTAAAACAACAATTGTCAACACAGTGGCAGTTAAATAATCAACTGAATAAGTAGCTACTTGAAGAAAAACAGAGGGTAGATTCAAGTCCGATTCAAAGGCAGAAAGAATTATCAGAAGCGTTGGAAAAATTGAAGACGATGAATGAACTAATGGTGAAGAAAAAAGATGAGCAAATTGCTCAATTATCATTTCAAATAGAGAAATCAAGAGTCTTCCGCAGCTTGCTGATTTCAGAACAGAAGCGCTACAGATTAATAAGGCATTGGTAACACAAATAAGACTATTGTGTCATAAAACTTCTCAAGTTGAGCCCCTTTGTGACATAACATCATCAATAATCGATAAATCAGTTGATGCTAGACAGGACTTAGAGCAGACCGATGAGACCTTAATAGATTTTCTTACTTGGCAAGACACCAGTGAGGGACAGACAACAAATTTGCCCAAAATCCTAGAGTCACATAAAGAAATCCTATTCTTGGAATGGCAGTCCCAGTTAATGAAGGCATAGAGAGAAGTTTCTATATGCAAATTATCCACAAGTAATTTGATTGAATTAATTAAAAATATTCTCTATTTATCTAATATGATTTCGCAATGTACACCAGGTAAATTGCTATCGGCTAAAACATTGGAGCAATCATGTTATCAGGAGCTAAAAAAGAACAGAAGGTTAATTGTAGGTATTCAAATTTTAACTTGGGACACCTATTAGTTGTTCCTAGTAAAACCATACAGCCAGAGAGCCACCCTCAAGTGTCTAACAGATGCAATCGGGTGTATCATTCCCGATATACACGATGCCACATACTCGGCTCAGCTCCATTCTCGTCTTAGCCACCCTCAAGAAGTGGAACCGATGCTAGCGATATGCCAACTCAGATCAAAGGGAAAACAACCAAAGTGATGAATCATGCTGCCGACTACCAATTTGCTGTGGAGAAGATATTCAAGATCGAGTTGTACCAATTAAATAGCATTTTATTTTTGTATTTAGTTAGTTTAATTAAGTATTTATAGACCCTTTCATGCATTTAGAAAGGGTCCTTAGTTTTTGTATAAGACTCAAACCTAAAGTTGCACTACTGTAATTCAGGTATATCTTTTATAAAGACTGGGCAAATTATTCCAATTTTTGACAACAAATATTTTTATGTGGATGTGCACTACTGCCTTTATATGATAGTATCTCTGAGTTGAAAGAAAGAATTTGAATTGTGATTGATATTGGGAATGATTTGCAGCACATATGGTACTACTATCTATGTTCTGAATTCATTCTTTTTATGTGAATGATTATTTGATTACTCTTGTTATTATTGAATATATGCATGTGTTTCAACAACATTCTTTATATTTTCCACTATTGGATGTTTACAGGATGCTTTTCTTTTAGTCATACATGTATTAGTAATATATAAAAGACAAGTGTAACAATGTTTTATTAATTACTTTGTTCAACTATTTGAACAAAGCAATTATTATATGAATGAGTGTCTATGTTTATCAAATAGAGTCATCTATATGCTTATTTATGAACAAAGATTATCAAACGTTGCACTTAAGAATAGAAATTTCCCGGGATAGAATAGTTATTTGTATTTTCTCTTTTTAGATTAAGTAATTCATCCATTATCACTTATTAGAAAACCAATCACTCATCCATCCCCTTTTTATTCATCATTGGGAAACTGGTCCCATTATCTCCAGTCGGAGCCACCATACCAAACGAAAAAGGAACTGCATTAAGGTCCGGACTGGGTGGTTTTCTGTTATATACCTAGGGGGGGTAATATGGGGTACCGAGGGAGGTACCCAAGGTAATAATGTAATAATGAGATGGGCCATATTAATAAATAAGGTGGTTACCCCATATCATGTAAGGGACCACAAGTAGTTAGTAGTTAGTAATAATGTAATGGACCCATGGTATTAGTTGATGGTATGAGGGAACCATGGTAATGATCCATGGTATTGCATGTATGAGGCCTATATAGAGGTTAGAGACTCCACATGGAGTATGTCAAGAAATATTGTCAAGGATTATTTTATGTACAAGCATATGGCTTGTGGAGTGTTCTCCTTCCTTAAGGAGTGAATGTATGGTGTTGCCCTATCATAAGGGTTTGATCAATAAAGAATCATTTCATATTATTTATGGGTTTATTTGCATTGTCATATATTTTCATATCAGATTTATGATATTTCCGGGTTAGATCTATAACAAGTGGTATCACTTGTTATAGATCTAACCCGGAAATATTATAAATCTGATATGAAAATATACGACAATGCAAATAAACCCAGAAATAATATGAAATGATTCTTTATTGATCAAACTCTTATGGTAGGGAAACACCATACATTCACTCCTTAAGGAAGGAGAACACTCCACAAGCCATATGTTTGTACATACAATAATCCTTGAAAGTATTTCTTGACATACTCCATGTGGAGTCTCTAGCCTCTATATAGGCCTCATACATGCAATACCATGGATCATTACCATGGTTCCCTCATACCATCCACTAATACTATGGGTCCATTACATTATTACTAACTACTAACTACTTGTGGTCCCTTACATGATATGGGTTAACCACCTTATTTATTACTATGGCCCATCTCATTATTACATTATTACCTTGGGTACCTCCCTCGGTACCCCATATTACCTCCCCTAGGTATATAACATTCCACCCCCCTTAGCATGTTTCGTCCCCGAAACATGGGAAGAACACAAATAATAAGATCTACTCAAAAGAGTAGTCCACTGGTACTATGTGTTACACAAAAATATCGTCACCTTGATTATTTGTAGTCGGTGTAGGACTATCACCACCTATACTAGCTTCCTAAGCAAGTCTCAAACCTCAGCTCTTCAAAACAAGCTTTAGAAATGAGAGAAAGACATGAAAAAAGCAATGTAACTCTGGTTATGCACTTTCTCTCACTTTTGCCTGTGGGCCCGCACCTTTTGTTCAGGATATCTGCGTACTTATACACTCTGTATGTAAAGGGGAAGGTGCGTACCCCTGTGAAAGTCAAAAGGCGCAATTTTTATCTTAAAAACTCACTTTGGGTTAATTCTAGATGTTTCTAGAAGGAATTTTAACGTGGATTGTTCGCTCCAAGGTGGTTCATGCATCCCAAAAGAGAAGGAGCTAATCCCTTGATAGGAGGAGCTATCCCTTTGAAGGAGGGCTTTATCCTTTTGAAGGAGGACCTAGTAACTTCCCTCCATTGCACTATAAATTAAGGCATTGGGTCAGTTGCTAGGGAGGTTAGAAGCTGAACTTTTGAGGGTAAATGCTAGTGAAATCAAGACTTCCTATTTGAGCTTAAGAGGAGGGATCACATACCTTTTTGGCTTCATTGGGGAGTGAGTGAAGCTTGTCAAAGTAGAGGAGACTTCTTTTTGGACCCTGGGAGGAGCTTGTATAGAGTCAAGGCAAAGGTTGTAAGGTTCTTCTCCTTTTGAATTAATACAATCAAGCTCATTTTTCTCAACAAGTACCTCATGTTATTTGTTTCATGGACTCCTTGACTTTCATGTTAAATATGTTTTATAATAATGGTTATTCAGGTGCTATTTAATCGTTTGCCTTGTTTGTGCTTGCAGGTTTGCGACAAAGGAACTTACTTGGATCAAAGGAGCGAAGGCATCTCCAAACTTGCGTTGGACATGAGGTAGGCCTTAAAAAACATTTGTTTGCCATTATTTATAAAGTGCATTTAGAGAAAGATAGTGTCTGGTTGGTTTGTTTGTCATTAGGTCTTCATTAGATTCTAGGAAGGTCTATCTTGTCCGCAAGATCGACTCATTCGGCGTGACAAGAGGACATGATGGGAGAAGAAGCAAAGGATCAACATGAGGTAAAAGATTTGATTGAGGTTGAGGTGAATTATTTGGTTGATGTTGAGGAAAAGTATCTGGTTGAGGTGAAGTATCTTGGGTATTTGAAGCTAGCGAGGTGGAAAACAAGCATACTAGTAAACATATCGTGAATATAGGAAGAGACAATGTAGCCATGTAAGGATGACAAACATTTCCAAAACAATGAAAAGGACTAGGATCTTTGTTAAGAGGATTTACTTCGTTGGTAAATTCTGGAACTGTTTCCATCAAATTCAACCCTA
The DNA here is from genome assembly GCA_000404065.3 of Pinus taeda. Classification (NCBI taxonomy): domain Eukaryota; kingdom Viridiplantae; phylum Streptophyta; class Pinopsida; order Pinales; family Pinaceae; genus Pinus; species Pinus taeda. The sequence goes on along the minus strand of APFE031141683.1, from coordinate 7,524 downwards.
GGTCTACTAAAATTGAATTTTAGTTAAGAATTTTAACAAAATATGATAGTTAAATTCACAATTTGTATCAATGAAAATAAACAAAAGTAGTAAAAATGAGATACTAGGTATAAAAGGTTACTAGGTTGTTGTGAATTGCAATATACCATTAAGTGCATTCAGGAAACCTCCATGAATGTTGTGTTTGTTGTATCACAAATAATAAGGCAATTGACTCAGTTACTTATGGCAGGTTTGCAACCTAGAGGGTCTTCCAATATAACCAAGAGTACGTGGAAGCTCAATCTGTGTTAGTGTTGTCCAATGTGTCATGTATGATGGGAAGCATTTTGATATACTTGTCGTACGTGGAATACTGACCACACACAAAATGTAATGCTAATGACAACTCCTATGTTTATAAACGTTGAAACATGTCTTCTAACCTAGATCCACTAAATATGATGTGATTAATTAATGCCTTTGTATATTTTAATTGATTTTATTCTTTCGCTTTTCATTAAAGTAGTCAAATGTTTATGTTAACCAACCCGTATAGTAACTCAATTTTAAATGCAACTAACATGAAATGTAACCTTTTCACTTTGATGAAGCCTATCTACGAAAGACAAAACTAATCTATCTTTTTGTGAAAATAATCCAAATTTCTTTACCATAGACACAATGAATTCTTAATCTGTTCACAGAAAGAAGACATGTTCACACAACCAATTTCTAGAAGTAAGAAATTGGCTTTTGATAGATCAATGAAACTAATGAATTTGAAAAGCCTAAATATGTAAAGATAAACAAATTACAGAAAAAGACAATTAAACATGACAATCCAAGCTAAGGTTGACTTTTCTTAAGTGAACATAGACCCAAAAATTCTTAGCAAACAAAAAATTGTAGACCCAGAGGGTAAAATCATAATTATTTGACTTTTTCTAAGGTTGTCACACTTACAAAATTGACACTAGTGTGGTGTCACGTTGTTTGTAAAGGTAAAGTTCACAAGTGTCGCTTTATTTCTAAAAGCATAGTGCGATAGGAAAACATGCAAAGAAAAACCAAAAAATCTTGAAAGACCTCTAAATATTGAATTTTAAGGATCAAAGTAAAACCTTAGAAATGACGGAGGCCTAAATGGGAAAAAGAAGCCACTGAAGAACTCAATCGTTCCCTAGTGGAGTCGCCAAATTGTTATCTTGACGAAATTTTTTATGTGGACAGAACAAGATCTCCCTTGGCTTAGAAACCAAGCCTAGTAACAATCAAGACAAAATACATTAATTCTTCTCTAGAAATATTTGAATCATTTAGGGGTAAACTTACATGATGACCAAAATAAACCTTCAATCCTTTGTTTGCTTGAGAGCTTGCTCCACTTGCAATCCTTGAAATGGAATCTGTAATGATAGAAACAATACAAGCTCAAACAATACAATATAAAAATGAATTCCAGCTATTTCTAACCAAAATATCAAGGAGTTTTTATATCTGTGTGTGTGTGGTGTACAAATTGAACACATTGTATTGGAAAAATATTGCACTTTGTATTAAATGGGAAGATAATATTACAACCCTTTTTGCCTTGATGTCGTAAGCCCTTCCAAGAAATCTCCAATCCTTCCTATTGCAATGATAAGCCTTCACTCTTCAATTTGACAGCATAAGGGTACTTCAAAAGTCAACCTCTACTCCTTTAGCTTGCATTGTGTTTATAGGAGAGGAGAGGAGGTTAGAGATCCATTTTCTAAGGGATTACATCCACAGTTAGAGGGGATTGGTTCCATGATAAGAGGGATGAGATCCATCATTCCTGGGATGAAGTCCAGAGAGGTAGGGGCTCGAGGTCAAGGTGGTTGAGGGAAGTTTCCTCAACAAGGTTATAAACTTTAATTTTTTATTTTTACCCATGTTGAAAGGGTGTCACCCTTTGTAATGGAGAACAGTGTGTCACTATGCACAGGTTTCAATGAATTAACTTGCGGTGTCACTGTTTATATCTATGGAAGGTGCAACACTGCTTAAAATTAGGGTTTTTAAACAATGTAATCCATGATTCTTAGGATCTTCGAAATGGTTTTTGTTCTGGCTTTGTAGGGGATTACTGAGAAGGGTTCTTCAGATAGCGAGGGATCCAGATTTGGGGTCAGTTGCCTAATGGTGAAAAAATGAAATGTAACACATAATAATTGAATATGTACAAGAATAAAGGACCAAATAGATCCAAGCAAACAAACCTCCAAGGCATTTATGACGAGGGAAAAAGAAGTGAAAATTAAATGATAAGAAAACAAAATCCACTACACATCAATGAAATGATCCAAGAAACTATTGTAGTCATTTTTGTATTAATGGTAATACCAAATATAAATGTTGGAATCTATATCCATAGTTGAATTCAAAGAACCACAAGGATACTAAGAAGAAGAAAATGTTGTCCATCGATTCATGAAACCAAGTAGACACTAGCTCAAATGTAGAAGAAAGAATTGTATACACTATGATGTAGAAGGAGGTAAACCTAAGGCCTTTACCCCAAGGAAGAAGGAGATGACTAAAATTTTCCATATCAAGGTCTAGATTAATAAGACAAAATGTGGATGCCCTATTTCAATTTAGTTCATAGTCCAACCTCGTAGTAGATGATTTGTTAAGTAAACTTACATTGTAATTTCATGACCATTCTCGCCCACACCCATTGTGATGGGTAAATAAGGATATGGAGCTCAAAGTAACTAAGCTATGTAAGGTCAAATTTGATATAAGTGAAAAATGCATTGGTGAAATGTAGGTAGATGGAGAACCACTTGGTGTGCATGGTGTAATGTTTGGAAATATCTATAAGTCCATGAGAGATGCAACCTTCATGAGGAGAGTAGACGAAAACTTTACTTATCAAGGATCGATGGCCTTCATGGTTATTGTGAACAAAATTAAATCTAATATCTCTCTAATAATTCCTAACTAATCCAATGATTGATTAGCTCAAGTAGGAAGTTTGTATCACTATTCTTAAGACAAACAATAAGGAGATGAATTGGTAAAGGTAAAGCTATATTTGGAGGGATGTACTAAAGAGAAAAAAAAACACTAGTTGGAGGAAATTTTGTAGGTATCTAGAGATGTGTTCCATTATCCTAATGGGTTACCACCTAAGAGGGAATTGGAGCATGATATACAGCTGTTTCTTGACTCTCCATTACCAAAATAGGACTATACAAATGATCCATACTTGAAAAAAATGAGTGAAAACAATTGTTGGAGTAAGGAGAGATTTGAGCAAGTATCAATCTTGTGGCCTACCTATCATCATAATTCCCAAGAATAATGGAAATTGGAGAATGTGTACATGCTACAAAGCTTTGAATAAGATTACCCTCGAGATTTGGTACCCCCTACCTAGGATAGTTGACTTACTAGATGAGTTGCAACATGTATAGTACTTATCCATGTTGGGGCTCAAACAAAGATAACACTAGATACAAGTAAAATAATAAGACACTTGGAAGACCTCCTTCAAGACGAGGCACAATTTATATGGATTTTTAACAATGTCTTTTGGTTTGTGTAATGCATCGATGAGAATTATATGTTTGATTAATGATTTATTATGTCCCTTTTTAGATTCATTTGCAAACATGTACTTGGACTATATATTAATTTTCAACTCTACTTGGGAAGAGAATATCTACATGTCATGTAGGTGTTAGAGACCTAATAAAACATTAACTACAAGAAAATCTTAAGAAATGTGTGTTTCCCTAATAGTCCTTGATGTTATTTAGGATATATGATTAGTGAAGGGGAATATAAAATTAACCCTACAAAGATGGAGACCGGAGACCATCATTAAGTGGCTAACTCTTACCAATGTCATTAGAGTTAGTAGCTTTGTGGGAACAAAATAGCAACCTTAGAAAGTTATGGCACCCTTTACAATTAAGGATACACCACTCCATGCCACAATAACCGACATCAATATTTCATAGTGGGGAAAGAATTGATGGAAGGATTATGAAAACTTGAAATGAAATAGTATTCAAGCATTAGTGTTTTCATTTCCAAATATGTAGAATCCCTTCAAAGTGGAGATGTATGCAAGTGGATATTCCATGGGAGTGGTCTTCATGCAAGGAGATAATTTAGTGTGCTACCATTCTAAAATGTTTCATGGCAGTATCTTGAACTACCCCCACATGAGAGACAAAATAGGCTAGAGATAGCATAACAAGACAACACATTATGACTCAGAGATTTTGGGAAAGACCAATTCGGCAACACCCACTTGATGCTTCTCGGTCATGTATTGATGCCAAGCTTGGTGTTGTGCTTTGATGTCCCCAAAGCGCTTGATGATGTCTTGCTGAAAGCAGACTCTTTCTTCCATGGCATCTGGGCATGTGGTCTTGGAAACTATGTCCACCTCATCTTGAAGTATGTGATGCGCTATCCTAAGTGTGGTTGGACCACCAATGTTCTTCTACATTTTTTTTGCACTCCGCTGCAAGTCATCACTGGTGGCCTTACGCATAAACTGCTCCATGTACCTATCAACCTCTGACCAGACTTGTCTTTTGCACTTAGCTTTGGTGAGGGAACCTACATCTGATCATTCTCTTCCTCACCTGCTAGTTGTTCCAACTTATCAACCTGTATGGGCATTATTTTCTCTGTCTTGTACCTTGCCTTTGTTCTTCTTCCCATTTATGATTCTCATCTCCTTTTCTTCCTTCAAATCTTGTTCTGCTTGCTACGATCTCATTTCTACTACTCACAAGCTTTGCTCTTTGCTCTAGTGTTTGTGTCATCTACTTCCTTTTGCTTCTGTTGTCAAAGCTACCTGCACGAATATTGAACACACTTTTTCTTTGTAGCTTTGTTCTCCCTCTGTTATGTTAGCAAATTCCTTTTTCCATATTCCTATACTGGATTGTTGCCTTATGCCACCGTTGTTGGTCCTGCTGCCATGTTAGTGTTGAACATTTGCATATATTGGAAAGTAAATCGACACTTGCTCAACTACTTCCCTGGTAATGCTTTCAACAGTCACTCTTGAAGCATCGCTCTTTGGTGCTATGGTACAATGATTGTTGGAGAGAAGTGCTTCGTGAGTGTGGTATCTATGGGACAGAAAAAATACTCATGGCAAGCAAACATTAGCTCTTACAAATCCAACTTCACAACATGATCAAACACTAATCAAGGCATCGGATGAGAGGATTTGTGCATTTTTGACTAACAGGGGTGACTAACTGATTGTTGGAACTTTGCACTATGCAGTCCCAATAGTCAGTGTGGAACCTTGATGACTGGAACTGAGCAATGTGCAGTTCAGTCTAGGATAGGGCTTGGGAGAGATTGTGCATTGCACAACCTCAATGAACAAGCTGGGAGACTAGCTCTTGGAACTGCGTAGTACACAGTTGGAGCCAAGCTAGGATAGGCTCTATGCAATTCCAAAAGCCAAGGCAGAGGCCTTGAACTACCATATTGCGTAGTGCATGCAAGTGAATGTGAGATCAGGCAAGGGAAGCCCATATATGTCCATTGGGAGTGTGCAAACAGGATGATTAGAAATATTATGCAAGGATGAGTGCATATATGGTCAAGTGTAGATGTATGCATGCAAAACAAGTGCAGCAATCAATTGAACTAAAGGAACATGAAGCATGTGAAGGGAGTTGCCACAACGACGACCCTTATAGCAAAAACTAGGTCATGCATTTAACGCTTAAGAAAGGCAATCAAAAAATTGAAACAGCACTTCGACAAGCTAAAACAAGTTAAAATGCCAACAGTCTTTCAACAAAATTCAACATCCTCACAAGCTAAATAGGAAAAAGCGACAGAAAAAAGTAGCAAAAGGTGATAAAAGAAAAACTCACCCTGAAAAGCGATGACAACGCTTTGAAGGCTCCTTGATCTCCTAGGGAAGTTATAGTTGGATGATCGAATGCATAAGTGAGCTCTAGAGCCGTTGTTGGAGAGGTAAATCCCCTCTATGGATAGAGGCGATCCCTACTAGCCCAAAGAGGGTCTAGCAACAATCAAACAATGCTACACTGCAGGTTCCTAGTTGTAATTAACAAGTGGGTAAAATAAACCTACTTGGATTCCAACGCTACGTTTGTCGAAGAGATGATCCTCTTGCTCCTTCGCTCCAACCAATCACAGTCCTCCACTATCCTCGCGGACGAACACCTGCACAAGCAAAGAGAGAACAAACACAAGCATAAAATCTACTAAAAACAACTATGTATCAGTCAGGAAGGATACAATTTACATTAATCATTCATAGGACAAATGGAAATGGA
>APFE031141670.1:0-28372 GCA_000404065.3 Pinus taeda | reverse complement strand
TATGGGGTTCGGGGCAGTGCCCCGAGAAATTTTTTTTTGGACCCTATATTAGGTTGGGCAAACCTACCTATGGTTTTCAGTCCATGGTTTTGGACGCGATGGTTTTCAGTTCATGGTATTGGATGCTTCGACATGTATAAATATGTATTGTAACATTGAAAGGAATATAATTAAAAATCAAGCTAGTAGTCTCGGTTTTGAGATCCAGTGGGAAATCTCTGTGTATATGTGTTTTATGTGTTATGCTCTCGTATTCTTATTTTTCCTGTGATTTAGAATTCGTATGTAGGTAATTTCTGCACGGGGTTAAAACCTACATTGAAGTGGACAGAGGAGAGGACTTATAGGAGGGAATCCCCCTCATTTATTACTCTTCACCTTGAATTCCCCTTCATTCAGCTTGGAGTACAAGCAGTTGAATCATGCACTAGAAGGAAACCGAGCAAGTGGAGGATGATTGATGATTATCTCGAGTTTTGGGAGCCAAGCCTCCCAGATTTTAAGGAATTTTTTCGTAGATTCATTTGTATAAGTAGAGAGGCCTAGGGCCTCACTACTGTCATATGTTTTGCTTATGTAAACTCCACTCAAATTTCAAGCTTATTATTTTGTGACAGTTTCATGTAATCTTGCTATTGTTTTGAAAGTAAAGATGGAATCCTTTTTGAGCTAGCACTAAGTTACCTCAGAGGGATAAATCTCTTGGTTTAGGGCCCAATCCAAGCAGCCAAGCTCCTCTTTACTTGTATTTTTATGCTTTGTTTTAGTTTGTAGATTAGTTTGCTGTTAGATGTATTTCTCTTATGGTTAAGAATAGGTTGCTTTTGATGATTTAGTAGTTTGCTTCCATTAGTGCTTTCTGTAGTAGGTTAAGCAGTGACCAACAAAGATTCAAAAGGCTAGAAATAGTGCCTTGGCCTCTCTTCCTCCCTTTGGGACCATGATTTGAGGTAAAGACTCTCTTGCTGCCCCAAAAACATATATTTTCCTCATTCATAGGACTTCTAGTGCTTGCAACTTTTTATTAGGTTAATAGTCCAGTTTTGCGTTGCTTTATATCTTCTTCATCATACTCACTTCTTGATTTGAAATATTATTCTCTCATGCTTTCTTTTCCTACATCATTTCTCAACATTTCCTTTCATAGATCATAGTTTAGACCATTTTTATGCAAAACTCTGTTTTTCCTAGATGTATTCATTTCACTTGTTGCTTGATTTCCTTGGTTGACTGTCAGTTTCTATGCAGCAAATCTCTTCTAGCAGTAGGCCAGCTTATCATCCATCACACCCTCCATCTAATCCATGCCCTATAGATCTCCAAAATCTCACCTCAATTCTGCCCTAGTTTCCTGCATTTTTCCATAGAACTTCTTCTTCTCTCCTTGAGCAAACCCAATCATCTTTCTCTCTCGTGGTGATTCATGGTAGACCTTAGGTGCCCTAACACCTCATTCCAACCTTCATCCACCTTTTCACTCACTGTCACACCCTCAAAACAGTGAAAACTGCTCTTGGCCTCCTCCCATAGGCCTCCTGTAGTTTCCTTATTTTCCTCCTATAGATTTATTTTGTCCTCTTGTAGATTTTCCTGTAGAATTTCTTTTGAAGGCCAAGTGTGGGAAAAGGCTCTAGAAGGCCACCTGAGACCTCCTAGGACCCATCCACACCATCATACATCCTCTCAAGTCCCAAAACCTCCCTTCAACGCCACCTATTCATCGCCACACTCAGGCACAATAAATTACATGCATGTCAAATTCACATAAAAATACATAAAAATCCAAAAATATGTTTTTTGCTTATTTACTTCCAGAAATGGCATAGTTAGATGTTGTTTACTTCCTTGAGTAGGTAATGGCATTCCTTTCATGGTTTTCATAGTGCTTTCTGCAAAAGTATAATTAGTTAGTTAATTAGGATTTACGAGGTTTGCTTTACATTTCAATCTTTCTCCTTTCTGCAATTATAATAGCATATGTAGAGTAATCTTTCTTTTCTTTCATCACATATAGAGCTTCTTATCAAATCCATAGAAGTTGGCTTGAGCTCCTAGTGATCTTGCGTCGGCTAACCAAGTGAAAACCTGCAGTGAGAACTAGTACTTGTGCATATAGCACCGATGCTTTAAAGTTTTTTACGAACTACCAAGTTGGTAAGAGTAAAGTAGGTAACCCAGGAGTTGCAACATTATTGTTGTAATACTAATGCTCACCATACATAGCTAAAGTGTCAGCACCCAAGAGAGTAGGTGGGGCCGTGGAAGAATTCAAAATCCTCCAAGACTTCTTTCGACCCGATCACCGTGACTAAGGGGGATCAGCATGACATAGGGGAGACGGTGCATGAAATCACTGCGGAAGCCCTTTAGCAGTTCACGGAGGAAAATCAGATGCCATTGGGGGTCCTCCGGGCACAGATACAAGAGTTGCAGGTGCACACTCCTTAGGCTAGTTGTCTGTCGACCAACCTCATAGTAGGAACAACTGTAACTGAGGAAATATTGCGCGCTCGCATGACCAATACTATTGTGCTGCCAGAGGGGGCACTGACTACAGAAAATGAGGCCAATAGGCCTATGGTGAGTTCACTAAAAGGAGTAGGGATCAACATGGATGCGCTCCCTCAGGAGACACTCTATGTTCTAAAAGATGGAGTAACTCTAGAATTGCGGGTTAGGGAGCGCCGCGTGCTACAAGTGTTGAGTGAACAACGAATTAACATGGAAAAAATGAGCCTATAGTGTGACAAGGACACAACATAGAACAGGTAGCTAGTGCAAGTGGTTGAAGAGGCTTGCTAAATAGTCCCTGAGTTCGCCATCCCAACAGAGGCACCAGAAGAGGCGTGCATCCAGAGGTTAGCAGCAGTGGTGTGCGAGAAGAAATGGCTAAGGTTCAACTCAATCTAAACCTTTAGATAGTTGAGGTATAGTTGAAGGCATATCCTTCAAATGCACCAGAGCTGAGCGAAGAGTGCACCAATGCCATTAGAATGGGAACAGAGGAAATTAGGAGTGCAGTAAAGGATTACAACAAAATTTTGGAAGAGTTGTTTAAGGTCCTCACCAGGAGGACCCAAACATACAAGGCTTAGAAACAGAGGCACGTGAGTTGCAACAAAGATATGATGATATAAAAGGGACCATGCAGAAGGTGGCCCTTACATAGAGGCTTACGGGGATGCAACAGGAAAGAGCACTCAAAGAGCAGGTAGATGCAATGTGACATAAGGAAGTGGTGTTAGAGGCATGCGTCCAACCATGGATCGATGAGGCTTTTGTCATTACAACCTCAATAGAAGCCAAGCTTGCACAGATGCATGGAAAGCAGGAGCAAATGCAAGGAAGTAGTTCGAATGTTGTGGTCTCTTAAAAGCACGTGCAGGAGGTACAACAGGTAGCTACTCAATGCGTTGCTGGTCTTGTAGTAGTTCAGGCATAGTTGGCAGGTCTCCACACAAAGATCTCTGCACCGTTAGAGTGACTCGAGGGTGAGTCACGATGTTTGTGTTGGGTGCTTGTTAGGCGTGGAATCTCCCAAGGGATTTTTTGGGGCTTAAAGGCCAGATTTTGACTAAATCCGATGTAAAGACTCCACATTTTGTGGGCGTGGAGCATGAGCTTGTAAATGAGTTATAGGGTTGTCTGCCCTCATTTTTGTAATGTAATGTTGGCTTTAGAGATCTACCCATGGTCCATGAACCATGGAATTGTATAAATGGAGCAAGGGTATCAGTTGTAAATCAGTAAGAAGAAGTAAGAGAATGAGGATGGAATAGAAGGATAGCAGAATATCTAACTGTAGAGTCGAGTCTTGGGTCGTAGAGTAGGAGAAGGCTCTGTAGCTAAGTGTTCAGAGGACTAGTAGTCTGTAGCTAAGTGCGCGGACCCCTGTAGTTGAGTGTGTAGGGTGAGTCAAGTCTGTAACCATTGGAGGAGTAATAAAGAGAAGTTTCATATTATTTCTGTGTATCTTTTTCCTATTTTTTTCATTGAATGTATTGGGTATAAATTGCAATTTCACTGTTTATATGGTGCATGAACTTATGTGATCGTGTTGATGAAGTGAATATAAGATAAAGTATCTCTTTACACGATGTTAACTAACAGTTATAAGGAAATAAGTAAGATCCGTGGTGTAACTTGGGGAAATAGCACAGATCACTACCTTAGCAGCACGAAAGCACCTCAGCCCCTGGTTAGAGCTGTGCGAAGGCAATTATAATAGATCGTGAAGGCCTCGTAGGTCAGGGTAGTGTACAATGTATCCTGCGTAAAGGTATTCACAGTTGGACTAAATAAACCCTTCATACATCTTAAGGGTGCGGAAACTTGGTTCCACCATTCCCCCCATACTACTTTGAGTGAGACCTCAGTCCACGCTCTGCAGGATGTTACCGAAAGGGCCAGTAGTGTAGGGATTTGTTTGGCGAAGTAATTCCAAACCTAGGTCATGCTCCCTCAAGAAAACAGTATTGCAATTCCCTTTGAATGACTTTTAGACCTTCACAAAGGTCTACGACTAGATTTTGCAGACCTTGAATAGACGAATTAGCCACTTATGTGCATCATAGACTAATCCTAGATCAGATCCACACAAACTTTCTTTAGTGCTTAATAAACTTAATAGAAGGTATTATATTCTTTGCCTAAACACTTCACACACATTACATTCAATTATAGAGATTCATCCAATAGATTCACACATAAATACATCATTAATTCATAAAGTCATTCCTTCACCATAAGATATATCGTAAACATAATAGTAGAAAGAAACAGATAAAACATATGAATTTCTCCAACAATCTTCTTTATTGATCTTCAGTATAAGGTTACAGACTCAAAACTTCCTTGTGCACTCAGCTAGAGGGGTCTGTGCACTCAGTTGCAGACACTACTCTAGGCCTCTGTGCACTTAGCTATAGAGCCTTTTACCCCTTTAAGACTTACTTCTTTGCACTAACTCTCTAAGACTCCATTTGTTGTACCCATAGATAAAGACATTGATCTACCTTAGACTCTCTAAGGCACACCTATTTATACAATCCCATGGTCTGCAAACCATGGGTAGATCTTCCAAAACTGACTCAAGTTTATATAAACGAGGGTAAAAACCATTTTTGACTCTTAACTAACTACACACTTCATGTCCACAATTCGCGGAGACTTTACATCTTTTTACATCAAAACTTGGGCTTTTTCCCCAAAACTAACCCAAGGGTCGCCCTCCCAATAGCCCCCCAACATAAAGGTCGTGACTCACCCTCGAGCCACTCACCTAGCATGGTCATATTGCTCCAAAGATCCCCTAATTCCACTTGCACAACTACTACTTCAGCCGCACTCTGCATGGTTTCTTGCTTCACTTGTTCGACCAACTACTCTTTAGATAGTCCTTAGTCGGCTAGCTTTATCTTCTGTTGTGTGAGCTAAAAGTTCATCAGCTTTTCCTAAATGTTCCTTGAGACTTGGTAGGCTTCTTCAAACCAAGGATCCAACCTAGCCTTAGGAACTACTTTTTTCTGCGCTGCTTCCACTTGTGCAAGGAGCTGCTTCCCCTCCTACAACTTGGTGAGGCATTGCGCTGTAGCAATGGAGCGCATCATTGCCCTAACCTCATCATACTGCTTTTGGAGTTCACAGATCTGTGTATTCAAGATCTACATGTTGGGGTCTTTGTGTAGGGTCGTCACCAACTCCATTTCCTGTTCAAAAAAAGGTGTGCAATCCACCACTACGACATCGAAAGTAGCCATGCATTCCTTGATGGTGGCTCCTCTATGTTCCCTGACCTCGGGCAAAGTCGAAGGTTGTGACTTGATTTGCAGCTCCATGATTTTCATTTTGAGTTCAAATTGAACTCTTGCCACCTTTGCCTTTGCATCACTGGTGCCCACAACTAGCTTCTAGATATTAGCTTATGGTTGTGCATCCTCGGGTATGTGAAACTTTGACATTGGTCTACATGCCTCTCCAACTGCAGGCACCGACTGGGCACAATGCACCTGGATCATATCCCTTTCCTTTAGGGCCTATTTTTTCTCAGTGAACATTTTCTCATTGTTCAACCGAACTTGCTTATTAAACTGAGAGTGCGTTGCTCCCACAGTCTCAATTCCATTGTTAATCCTGTCTGTAACGTGTGAAGAAACTTTTTAGGGAACACTCCAATATTAAGGCTAACGTTCTTTAGGGTGCTAACAATGATCTTGTCATCGTCCAATTCCTCGCTTAGGGACCCTTATGGCAGAGTAACTATCCTCAGGTCCAATGTCCTGACCAGTTCCACATCCTGAATTGTCCCTAGTACCAGGCTCATATGTATGACACTCACCTTACCAATGCCCACCTGTATTCTACTGTTCTGGATCCGTAGTTCATGTGGATCCTTCTGAACATTATGGAATGACTACATGTACTGTTGCTTGAATTGCTACAACAGTTCAGCAATAGTGTCATACACTTTTTCCCTGATCTCGTCGATATAGCCCTCCATTAGCGTAATGGGATCCACCTGTGGTTTAGTTGCCTTTTTCTTTTTCCAGGACTCCTCCTGTTGTTGTTCTCTTCACTTCCTTACCCGAAATAGGGTGCTCTGCCCCTCATCACCTCCACCGCCCTACGCTGACTCCACTTCCTCCTTTTTTTCGGGTGAAGGAGATTTACCACTTTGTTTGAAGTCACGTTGTTCCTGTTAGCCTGCTCCTTTGAATCTCTTCCTCCTTCTTTTATTGTGCAGCCAATTTCTATGCCACCTGCTTCACTGCATCCTTCTAATTTTTCTCTGTTGAGATCCCTGTGCCTTTACTGGTACTTGCAGCCAAGTCAAATGGAGTATGCCAATCTGCTGGCCAGTGCTTGTTCACTTTCTGTATGACATCATCAGTGACGAGATATGGTATATCGAACCACTTCTATTCCGAGTCCTTCTGTGCCTAGATGTAAACATGGTGGAAGTCTGCCTTGAACTCAACATATTTGGACAACTGTTCATATAAGGTTTGGGACAACCTTTTGCGTAGGTTGATGGCCATACAGAAGCTCGACTCCATCAATACATAGAAAATTTTCATTTATGTGACTTGTGCGGGGTCCTTCGTGTGCTAGAGGGAGGCAAACTATGTAGCCTCCATCAATCCTTCCTTCAATGGAGGAAACTGGTTGTCCTCTGGAAACTCCTAAACAACCATGCGTAGTGGAAGGTATTTCTCTCATCTTGGGCCTCATGATAGTTCGCAAGGAACTCACTACATAAATAGCGTGACTAATCAAACTACATGCCCTCCACGCATTGTGCAACTAATGAGATCACAAGCGCCGGAACCTCGTTTGCGCGGTACTTTGTCATAACTTTGCTGGCTAGTATCTGGGTGGAAATCTTCATCGTGTGATCATTGATGGATGTGATGGAATAGCTGCACGGTTTCTTGATAAGCTCGAATTTCTTTTTCATCCTTTCCGCCAAGTCTCGCTCGGTTGTCTTTCCGCCAAACTCCTTTCCCAGATTCAAACCCTCATGGCAGGTGCGTGATCATGCGAATGAGTATATACGTGATGGGGATAGGTGCGCCAACCCATAAGCACCCATCGTGCACCAGAGTAAGCAACTATTGTATAAAGGTGGTATTAATGTTAGAGTGGTGGTGGTGGGGTACCCATAGTAGGTTCAACAACCTAGATTACTCTACTCCATGGATCCATTCGACTGACTCCAACTCTGTGACACCTGAGTCTTTATAATACACTTATCTCATATAATTATTTGTCGCAAGGTGGGGAAACCTCTGATGGTTAGCCAAGTCCCAAACTTCCATCTTTAAAAGAGGAAACCACGCTAGGAACGGACCTTCGAAGGTTATCCTTCTTGACAGTAAGGGTGTGTGAATAACGAATTTCCCCAACTCTGGGTCCTTGGTGACATTTTCCTTCCTTTTACATAGAACTTGGTGATGGGCTCCATGCCCTCCACATCTATATCTTCAGCTCCCTTTTTAGCCTCCAAATCTACAACCTTCTCAGGTTGCTTGTCCTTCTTCTATGTTTGGAATTGTAGAAGGCTTCCTAGGAAACTCACACTAGAACTAACCTATTCTTCTTGCCTTTCTTCAGCTTTTAGTTCTCTCACACACGTGTTGGCTTCAGCCTAGGCAACCTCGACACCGTAGGCATAGGAGCCGGAACCTCCATGCTCACAACCTTTGGAGTAGCTCCTTCGGAGGAGACAGTTCCTCTAGTGCTTACAGTCTCAGTGGGGCCCAATCCTACCATGGTGTCACAAATGAATATTTGGGTTAACTCATCAAATGATCGAATGTGGGGATTGTGACCAAATCTTCAAAGAACTTACATTTCATAAGTGACGAATGGCACAACTCAAAAACTCTAAGGGTGCAAAGTGTTCTCTTCTGGATTGGAATGCATAATTTATACAAGAATTTGAATTCAAATCCAACTATTTACCCCAAAATCCATCCATTAATGTTGGTTTGGTGGTAGATATCCAAATATTTTAGCCTTAAATGTCACTCACTCTCTCCTCTTAACTATCTTCGGGCTATCAAATCATGTACAATGACTCTAACGGTCACTTTCTGACTATGCTGGGCATATCTCCCTCCATATTTGAGCTCCCTTCATGTGGCTTCTGGTACTGTGACATCACCCTTTTTCGTGCAGCCCCCTTGTCACATAGTCCCCAAGACCAGGAAATGTAATTTATAGTTCCGCGCTCCCTTGCAATTGCCTGGAGCACTAAGACTGTCCAGTTGTCATAGACTCATTCAGCCAAATCTCTTGCATATAGCTTCAATCAACTTCCATTCACTTTTTTTGGAAAGGGTTCTTCGTTCAGCATTGCAACCTGAACCACGCCGCCATCTGTAATTTATTTGATTACATATCACCCCAACCAATCCATCTGAAACTTTCTTGGAAACTTAGTGAACTTACTATCATATAATAATACCAAATCATTTACCTTGAATATGCGCAACTTGATGTGGTGATCATGCCAATCTTTTTCATGTTCCTTCTGGACTTGCTAATGGAATCCAGCCATGAATGTATCTTCTTCGAGCTCTATTAGTTGTGCAAGCCACTCATCCAAGGCTCTGTAGTCTACCATTCCTATGCAAGCTACTATGTGGAGACTAGGCACAATATATTTGATAGGAATCATAGCTTCTACACCATAGACCAACCGAAAAGGTGTCTGACCTGTTAGCTTTCGAAAATAGTCATGTATGCCCACAACACTACCAGTACGTGCACATCCCAATCATTCTGTTGCATGTTGAAACTCTTGTCAGCATATTCTCCAAGATATTATTGAATGCCTCAAATGTTCCATTAGAATGAGGATGATATGGTGTACTCTTCTAATGATACACCTGGAACTCTTTTGTCAGTGCGGTGATTGTTTCATTAAGGAAGTGCATACTGTGATCACTGATAAACACTTTTGGGCAACTAAACCTCATTAACATGTACTCAAACAAGAACTTTGTCATTGTAGCCCCTGTACAATCCTTCACAGGTTGTGCCTCTGCCCATCTAGTCAGATACTCTATTGTGGTGATGATATAGTGCGCAACTGTTTTCTTGCCTGGGGCCTAAATTAGTCAGCCTAGAAAGTCAATTGCCCATTTCTCAAAGGAATGTAATGACACCTGAGGGTTTAGAGACAACTTATCCCTTCACGATGGACTTCCTATTCTATGACATGCATCGCATGCCTTACAATATCCTTTAGAATCTTTATGCAGCATAGGCCACCACAAACCAGCGCGCAAAATCTTCTATGTTCTTGATTTCCCTACATAATGTTCTCTAACAACTCCTCCATGAGCTTCAGTGAGGATGATATTTCATTCAAAATTAGGCACATACCGTTAGAATGTCTTTTCCAATCCCATCTTAGCAAATGTCTTACAATTACTGAGAAATATGCGCACACACTACCAACTCTTTCTTCTGCTGGCTAGTGTATCCTTTTGGAGCCATCCGTGTGGTCAAAAAGTGGATAATATATGCAAAGTGGTTATCCGCTATGCACACTGTTAGGTTCCTATACCAATAGGTGTCATTTCTCATGATTGACTGTGGAAATACCAAATATGATCATTCCTTCCATGCTGCAAAGGTTCCATATTATCAATAATCAAGATTCAGATAAAGAGAAAAGAAAGGAATCCCAAAGAAAGACCAGGAAAGTGGCTTGGTAAAACATGCAAACAGAGTAGTGCAATTACTAACTTTCTCACAGTTGATGAATAGCTAGACAGTTTAACCTTGGCTAGATCATGTTTAAATTTCTTGTTTTGGAATAGAGAATAAGATTTTCTCAAACAGTTCAAGCTTGGCAGATCACTAGATTAGATAGAGAAATAAAGGGCCCAACTACTCAATCTGAGCCCTTGGTTGAAATAAGGATAGTTTTATATAGGAGGGCAGTCAAAAGAAAAAGACGAAAAGCAGGGTTTGCTAGCTCAAATGCACCTAATCAAAGGAAAAAAAAAGTTAGATATTTTAGGTTGGGTAGGCAGATAATTATGAGGTTGTAGAAAGCAGAGTGATGTTCAGTTTAAACAGTATCACCAACATCATGGCAAAGTGGCTACAAGTTTAGTGGAGCATGACTGACTTCCCTTTTTCATTTCCCCCACAAATTTCATTAACATCCCCTAAGGATATTGATATCTGCTCAATAGTCCTAATCCATTTCATTTTAAAAGATACAAAGCAAAACATTGTCTTTGCTTGGTAAACACAAGCCACATTTCTTGCGTAAAAATGGTAATCTCATTTCCCCTTCATCTCCTAAAGGATATAAGTTTTTACCCTATGAACTTAGCATTTCCCTGTCCCTTGTCATATTAACATCCTAACGTTAGTATATACCTCCTATATTATTGTTTCCCTACCCCTATTATGTATTAAAAGAAAAACACCCCAAAATACTATATATATACCCATCCCCGCCTAATATGGCTATGGTTCAAATAGTCCTTGGGAACCATTGGTCCATCTGGGACCAATGATAGCCTACCATGTGTCCTAGTGGGATTTGTTAGACCTCAGGTCAAACAAATAGCCATACCCTACCTTACCCGCGTAATAAACCCATTTGATTAAAATTTGATTAATTAAAACGACGGGTCCGCGCCACATCTGGCAAATAAACCAATGTTTCAAACCCGCCGAAACCTTACAAAAATTAAAGGGTTATCACGCGCACTACTTCATTAAATCTTTGTCAAGTCACCCTCCCGTCCACTAAAGGATCGCTTTTACCAAATCCGACAGTCCTTATTCATATAGGAAGCGCCCTGACGACAGGACGTTAGTACCCGACGGTCGACGGTTTTCTTATCGTACACACGAAAACCCGACGCGTTCCTATTGCATCGTACCAGCGCTGACAGAAATTGCCCCCGTACCAAAGGCAGTCTGATGGAAACTGGTTACTACCTTCCGTCCTTCCGCCCACATCACTGTCCCGTCAGTCGGTATGTCATCACCCACACTGTTTCTCCCGCCACCGTGTGTGCCATGTCATCCTCCTTGTTAGCAACCATGTCAGCAACCACGTCACCCTCCATATTCCACTACCAGATAAACCAACGTCATCCTGACGTCATCCCAAAAACCTGCCAAAAAGGCCTGAAAAGTCCAAAATTGTATAAAAATTCAGGAAAACCAATTTTCTTGTCTATTTCCACATTGGTTGACTGCGCAACCTTGCATGTAGTTTTACGACGAATTTGGCTACCTTTCGTGCACAATTCATCACCCTGCTAAGTCAACCTCATAGTCTGTTGGTCCAGCTCCACTTGCAAGCTTTAGCATACACCGGGCACCCACAAACCAGGTATTTACCTCACAGTCGCCCTTCAACCATGTTTTCAGCAAATTCTCCGGTAAAATAGCCTGTAAAAGCTAAATTTAAATTGAAAGAATTGTTTCCTGTCACCCTTATACTAAAAAATCACTATCAGACCGTTATTCATCGGAGAAAACCTGCAAATTCTGCCCGAAGCCTCTGCAAACCGCCCATCAAAACTTCAATTCGAGCCCGCCTTTTCACCTCTAAAAAATTGTGTAAAACTACCATTGAGGGAGAATTCTTTCCCTGTTACTCACTAAATTTCAAACTACTAGTGTAATTTCCTCTGAGAAACCAAAGCCTCTGCTCTGTTTCGTGCTACTCCAAAGAATTCTCAACCCAAGGTCTAGGTTACCTAGTAACTTGAAAGGGAGGCTATCCCTACAGTTTGGTCCAACTTCCCCACTGCAATTTGCATAATTCACCTTTATACCATGAATGCTGCCCTGTAAGGTCACCACAAGATAAATTCAGTCTACAAGATCCTCAGAAGAGTCTTAAAGCCACAATTATCCTTTCTGTTGTTCCATAAACATACATTCTAGTCAAGACACAATCATGGATATGTACTGTTCTACATTACTCCTCAATCCATAAATGAAATGCTAAACTTTGAGCCACCTCAGCCTCTTGTTCCTCTCACAATGAAACTCCTGCTTGATCGAGGTACAAAACTCTCTAGTTCAGGAATATCAAGAGTAGGTAAGTTGTTCATGCAACCACAGTGCCAGGCCGATCATTCTCCACCCTATCGTCAAGTCTCATTTAATGAAATAGGCAGGCTCATGATAGACATGATATCCTACCTTCTAGGATGCAAAACCGGTGAGTTTGTGGATGAAACTGTGTTTTTGCTAATGACCATGTTCACTCCAGGACAACCCCCTGCTGTCATATATGACTATGCCACCTTCATAGCAAACAAAATACATGAGCAATTCATGATGTTGGAGAGAGAAAGACTATTTAAATATACCTCTTACATATACCATCTGCTGATGTACTATCACCCTGATAGTTTCAAAGTTCCTCTTAAGAAACTAGACTCCAAAGGAGAAAGGAGATATGTTATCTTCTGGACATCAGTTTTCCATGAAGTCCACCTCTCTCCCTACACATATTGTGAGTTTGTTGATATGTTCATTTACCCAGCCACTTGCCTGTTGATGATGACTCCTCCAGGCAGGCTCACTGCTGAAATGCAAAGAATTTTACATCTTTCAAGGGGTTACAACATTGGTGATTGGTGCTTCTACCAAAACCACACAGTGATCAGGATTTATGGTTGTGAGTTTCCCCCTACAAACTGCCAAGATATGTCCCCATGAGACTTTTTGCCTTGGAATATTTCAGGCAATTTAGTAGTGCAGATTTGACTCATTTTCATGTAAAAAACAAGAAGGCACAGCTCAAATTAGACATTGGTTGGGTCCTTTTGTTTTCAATAAAAGAGAAGAAGCCCAGGGTGATGTAGACAAGATGCTAAGGGAAGAACTCATGCTGAAAAAAAGCTTCATTTGGGCACCATATGACCTTGAACATTTCATAAGATTTAGAAGAGTCAAACACAAGCTTTCAGGATATGTGCACTAGCCAATCCCTCACATTGAACAATATGCTAATCGACAATAATGGGTAGAGGGCACACTAGATGAAGAGCTTACTGAAGAAGAAAGATTAGAAAAATAAATGAAAGAATATGAGAAGAGAATTGACCTGGATTATTTTACACAGGTCCCCTTCACCCAGCCTCAACATATTGGAGCAAGCACATCAGCTGCTACATCTTCATAACAGCTGGCTCAAGAAGCCACTCCACCTGTAGGGAAAGGTAAGGAAATTCAGCATTCAGAGCAGCAGAGTGCAATGGAAAAACAACCATCTACAAATCAAGAAAAGGGTCAAGAACAAGGCCCTTCAACCCAAATAAAGACAGTTGAAGTCCCTGTACTACAAACTCCTCACAATGAAGAAAGAGGCAAAAAGAGGGATAGACCTGAAGACACACCTACAGGGACATCTACAGATCAGCAAGGGGAGAAGAGACAGAGGATAAACCCCTATTTTGAGGAGGAGTTTACTGAAGAGACAATAGGTAATATCAGGGGTGAGGGAACTTCTAAACAGTAGATCCCTCCAATTTTGGAAACATCAGCCAGCTCCTTTCAGCAGGAGCAAGAGAGACAACCAGGTGTGGAGGTTTCATCCTCCAAGTAGCAGAGCAAGTAGGGCTTGGATATCAAGAGAGCATTCACCGAAATTAAAGCTAGAAACAAACCAGTGAGGTTTCAGCTTTACAATCAATTGTTAAGAATGGCTCCTACCAATCAACAAAGGCTGATGGCAGCCTATGACATGTAGGCAGGGAAGATGACTCTTAGTCACTTCAGACCCACTGTACATCAGCCACAATCAATTGCAGATTATATTAGAACCAATCTGGAACTTCTTGCCAAAGACATCCATCCAATAGACCAGATTGAGTTGCATAAACAGGCTGAAGAAATGGCATACTCCACCTTAGCAGATAAAGCTCTAATGGCCCATAGATTGCAAAATTCATTATATAACACTTCTGCGCAATTAGAGCTAGAGAAAGCCTCCTCATTTGCCAAGGATAATAGAATAAAATCCTTGGAAGAAATCATTATAGAGTTAGGACATGATTCCAAGGATCGCAAAGGCGCACAGGCCTTAATAAGGAAAAAGGAGGAGGACATAGCAGCCCTAAGAAGACAATTGAAGCTGCCAACTACAATACATCCTCAAACCACAGAGGTGGCACAACAAAAGGAAGAAGAGGATGTGGTCAGCTTTCTAATGAGGATGAACCAAAGACTGCTGGACACAAAAAAGGAATTGGAAGAAGATCTACAAGGAAAACAAGCAGAGGTGGCCTCTCAACCATCACAAACAACTCCAATTATCTCAGCTCCTCCTCCATCAGTCACTACAACAGCACCTCCCCTGGATCCAGCATCAACAGTAGGCACCTCAACTTCAGCATCAACTATAGCAAGTGCACTTCAAGAGGCCAACTTAAGCATGGAGGAAATGATGAAAGAGATAAAAGCCTTGGAGACCCAGATGGCAGAACTCAAGGAGACCAAGGAAAAACTAGCCAAAATTGAGGTTAGTTATGACAAGTCAAAGATGACTGTAGCAGAGCAAACCAGGGAAGTAAAGGCCCTAGAGAACAAAATAAAAGCCTTGGAGAAGGACCTCACTCTCCATAGAACCCTGACAGAAATAAAGACTATTTTGTGGGATAAAATAAGCCAAGCTATTGCTGATCAGTGGACAGTAATACAAACCATTTTTGATCAGATAGAGTTGATAGGATTAGCTCAGTATGAAACTCAAAAGGCCAAAGTATTATTGGCCAATAAACCTGAGCAAGCCAATCAAATGATTCACTTTTTGAACACTCATACCAGTGAACAGTTAGCATCTTTGGACATTCATAACAGGACAGAGACTATTTTAAGAGTCAAGAAGGTGCTAACCATGAGAAATTTTGTTCAGACAGTAGAAAGAAAATGCCAGGAAATGCAGGCAGATATAGAAGCCTTCAGACATAAATTTTCAATGTTACAATGCAAAGGTTTGCCAAGCTTGGTTACCAGCAGTGGGAAGCTGTTAAAGCAAGAACAGTATGCTCATAGGCTAAATACCTATGTGAAAAATCAGATTACAGCATCATCAAGCAGCACAGAGGAGACAGTCCCTCCCACAGGGCAAAGTTTGTATGATAAACTGGAAGGTTTGTTCTTCATTGAGCATGAGGTGGCACATCTTTTTGATTTCCAGCCAAACTATTATAGGTACACTGAAGCTGATGAGACACTAATCAAAATGAGAAATCATCAATTACCAACAGATTAGTGGTGGCAGAGTATGCTGGAGGTTTTACCAAAATAAGTTCAGTTCTCCTTTTTTGTAAATTGTTAGCATTACAAATTAAAAGGTAATATCTGAAAAAATCAAATCAGCTGAGGAAGAAGACTCGTGCCAAAAGATAAAACAGGCTCAGACACAGGTGGCAAAATATAGCACAACAAGAACGCACATTAGGGAAGCGGTCATCCACTGACTATCAAAGTCAAAAAGTCAACAACAAGCAGGACACCTACAGGAGCCAGTACAACTTATTTATTTCCTTAGTCATTACTGCGCGGTTTTTTCCACATTAGTTATTGCTTCTGCCAGAGTAGATGGATAAATTTATGTCTAGATATTTCCCTATGGGATATTCTGTAAACTTCTTATAAATACTTGCAAAAGAGATGTATTATTGTTGGCTGATGAATATCATTTTGGACCTGTTCTGTAAATTTTGAGAACTCTTCTGAAATAAAATTGCTAGATGCTGTGTTGGTGAATTTGTTGGTTGTGGAATCGATGGCTAAAGGATGTGTTGTAGAAATCTCGTGTTGATGCATGGATCAATAAGTTTTCTTACTCTTGAGTTATTGTATTTATATTTATTTGTCATCTGAATACCATGTTCTGAATTACAGGAAGAAAGGATAACCCAAAATTTACTATCTGTACTCTGTGTTCAGTTCCTGTAGCTTTCTATGTTTTCCACAGGACCATCATGGGCAAGAATTCTTAAGTGCTCTTGTCTCCTTAGTTCTTACACATTAAAACATCATCAAGGAATTCTTAATTTCTCCCTGTTAATGTTTTTACACAATTTCCCTCTGTTAGCATAATGAAAGATTCTTGATTGCCTTTCATTCCCTGACTTCATTCCATCCTACTTTCAGCTTGAATATTGTTCTATGTTTAACTATCCTGCTCTGCAATCTTCCATTACCAAAGAAACTATAACTAGAATTTTACTACATTAGACTCCATCAACCCAATGGTTTGAACTTCTCTCAACTCACTGCCTTGTTCTACTGAATGTCATCTTCCAAACAC
The DNA here is from genome assembly GCA_000404065.3 of Pinus taeda. NCBI lineage: Eukaryota > Viridiplantae > Streptophyta > Pinopsida > Pinales > Pinaceae > Pinus > Pinus taeda. Next base: position 11,556 of record APFE031141670.1, on the reverse strand, counting down.
CAAAAAAAACTTGTGTCTCATAACTAGCCTAATATACAATCAAACAAAACTAAATCACAAAGAGAGAGACCTCTCTGGTTGCAAATTGGCTAGGATCTGCAGCTGAAAGATTGGTTAGTGGTTACCTCGACCGTATTCCCTTCGGGAGCCAGGGAACAACCTGAGTGATAATATTATTGGTGACTCCACTGGGGATTCTGAATCAAGAAGAGATCAATCTCCCTGCTTTAAAGATATTCAAGTAAAAATATCAAAAACAGATTTAGAAGCTGGCTCCAAAAAAGAAAACTCGTTACACCAGATCCAATCCAGATCGTAATCCCCCAGCCATCTTTGAGAATCCAAACTTAATCTCCAAGACCCTTAAGAGACAATAAAGTTTAGAAACTGTTGATTCAAAATTTGATATAGTTCACCAAAACCTTACAAAATCAGAGCCTTTCCATGGAAGAGTCACAGTTCTTTCTGTCAATACTACAGCCTCTCCAAGTTCTTCATCCACACCTCAAAGTATACTTTCCACTCCTGTTCCCCTTGTTCTATCCCTCTTATTCCTTCTTGCTACCCCATTGATCCCTGTAAATATGGCCAACTGTTATGCTCCTTTGCAGTTGCCTGCCAATCCAGGGGCTATGCCCCAAGATTATCAAAGCAAGATCACATATTTTGATGGTGCTAGTTCCTATATAGCTCAATAGCACACTAAGAAAATGCAGGATTATTTTGAGAACTATGAAATTGATGATGACGATGTGAGAATGAAAATCTTTGTCCAAAGCCTAAATGGTGATGTGAGGACATGGTTTAGGACACTTGCTGTAAATTCTATAGCGAACCCTAAGGCCATATATCAAGCCTTTTTAAACAGATGGGAAACGAAGAAAGACCCTTTACACATTTTAACTGAATATGACAATTTAAAAAAGGGCCCACAAGAAACCATTCAAGACTATTGTGCAAGGTTCAATAATGTCTATAGTGCCATTCCTCAGAACCTCAGACCTCCTCCTGAGTTAGCCTTGATCAAATTCCCTGATGGATTTGATTTGGACATGGCATATTAGCTGAGGGAAAGAGCCCAGGAAAGAGCCCCATTAAGCCTAGCAAACATGCAAAATGTAGCTGTTAGTGTAGAAGCAAACTTGATTGCCAAATGAAACCAAGATAGAACTGAAAGGAGAACAACTTTTAAAGAAGAACCTTCAGCATTTGAGCAAAATTTAGATGCAATAATTAAAGGTATGGATAGATTAGGAGATAGAGTGGATACTATTGAAAGGAAATCATCTTGGGAAGGGCAACCAAGTAACTCAATAAGAATCCTAAACTTCAGAAAGAGTCAAAACCCTACTGCTGGAAGGACTGGTCCTGATCAGAACATTAGACCCCCATTTCAAGAGAATTATGTTGAAGCCTCAACCTCAAGTGATCCTATAGAGGACACACAAATTAATCTAATGGGTTTAAACTGTGATCAACAAATTTTCCTGACACAGGAGGATCAGGAGGCTCATAATTTAAATCAATTTCAAACCAAGTCTGGAGAATCATTCGATTTTAAAGAAGGCTTTGATGCCGCATTCTATGAGGTTCACAAACAATATAAATTGAGAAGTAGGACAATAAATGTGCCTGAACCCACCAAATTGAAAGATACCAAACTACCCAAGAAAACTAAAGATGCTTCTCTGCTCATAGAATTCACAGCTGAGACAGATCTCAACCCAAAAGAGCCCATCATAGAAGAAATTTCAGACCTAGAACCATCAAACAATCACCCATCTTTTTCCTTTTTTTTTAAAGGAAAGTGCAGATAGATCTGCTGTAATAGATTTCAAAGCAGAGGTAGTTCCTCACAACATTCCTGATAAAGAAAAGAACTTGGAAAACACAACAGAAAAGGAAAGGTCTGTTGTCCACAATACAAGAGTGCAAGTGGAAAAACCTTTCAACATAGAAACATAAATAGCTAAGATAAAAATAGCCATGCCATTGTCAGAATTGGCTAAACATGAAGTCTACAGGAAATATATTAACAGGTCACTTCAAATATCTGAAACTAGGGATGCAATCAATATCCTAGATGATCAACCAGAACTGTTTTTTGGTCCTGAAGTCAATGGAAAGACAGTAGATGGTGGAGTTCCTCCATTCTATGTGAGCTTGAACATTCATGACAAAGTGTTACATAATGCAATGTTTGACTCAGGTGCTTCCCATAATGTAATTCCTAAGTCAGTGATGGAAAAGCTAGACCTAGATATCACAAGGCCATATAAGGACCTTTTCTCATTTGATTCCAGCCAGGTCAGGTGTCTAGGCCTAATCAAATATCTTTGTGTATCTTTAGTCCAATAACCAGCCAAAATAATCTTGATGGATGTGGTGGTAGCTGATATCCTACCTAAATATGGTATGTTATTATCTAGATATTGGGGTGCAAAACTTCAAGGATCTTTGAAACTAGATATGTCATATGCCACCATTTCAGTATTTGGCCACCCAAAGAGATTGTACCAGGAAACAATGATGAAATATCTGGTTAGCAGTCAAGATAAGCCCCAAAACTTCCCCATCTATTCGATACACTCTGACATGGATTCATTTATCTTATACAATGCTGACATGTGCTCCAAAGCTGAGGCCAAACTCCTATAAACAACACCGAGAATGAACATAAACGAAGAATCTAGTGACCAACAACAAAAAATTGTTGATGTGATTGAAGTAACAAGTGAACCAGACATATCAAACCAGCTACAAAGTTCAAACTCACTGCTCGCTAAGCAAGTCCCCAAAACTGTTGAGACTAGTGTTGATCAAGAAATTTTATGGTACTTAGAGTTTGATGGATTAGTAAACAAATTGGGAGTAGGTGCAGGGATTTGGGTACACAACATACAAAATGACCATGCCCAGGGTCATGCATATAGGCTAAAATTTAAGTGCACAAACAATATGGCCGAATATGAAGCCCTTTTGTTGGGACTCAAACTAATTAGAAGTCTAGGGGTGACCAAGATTTCAATTCTATGGGACTCAGATTTGATAATACAACAGATAAAGGGAAACTTTGTTAAAAATGACCCTAGGCTAAGAGCTTATAGAGGTGTAGCTATGGAAATACTAAACACCTTCTTGGAGTCACAACTCACCAAACTTCCATGAAAACACAACCTGCATGCACATAGTTTGGCAACCTTTGTCAGCACTTGTAAACTGCCTTTTGAGCCCAATCATCACTTCACTGCTGAGATCAAACACAGACCTGTTGTCCCAGATAATGTGAAAAATTGGCAAGTATTTGATAATGATACCCAAATCAATAACTTCCTCACTTTAAAAGAAGAATTCTCAAACATAAACATAGACACAAGCACTATTGATGATCAACAGCAAATTGATAAAGTTGAGAAAAATATATCAGCTGAAGCAACAAATTTAATTTTGCATCCAACAACCTTTAATCACAGAAAACTGCAAGAACTCAAACAAATGAATTTTGATGAAATGATTGAGGAAAAATCTGAAGTAATGAAGCTGAAGGACAATGTCCTACCCATAGGCCTAACTCCTTTAGAAGATATATTTGATTCAAATGACATTCCAAGAACACCAAAAATGCAACCATTAAATGCAGAGATTGAAGACTGCAACATTGGAACCACAGAAAATCCCAAAATGATAAAATTCTCCAGAACATTTCCTCCTGACCAAAAGGTCAAATACATTAAATTGGTTACTGAGTTCCAAGATGTCTTTGCATGGAGCTACGAGGATTTAAAATCCTATGACACATTTGTTATCCAACATACAATACCCTTGAAAGAAAACCAAAAACACTTTAAACAAAAGCTAAGAAGGATTAATCCAGTCCTCCTTCCCTTTATTGAAAAATAAGTAATAAGAATGTATCAAGCTGGAATAATTGCACCCATTAGGTTTTCTCAATGGATTTCAAATCTAGTGCCCACTAGAAAGAAAACTGGAGAGATAAGGCTTTGTGTTGACTTGAGAAATTTGAATAAAGTCTCTCTCAAAGACCACTACCCCTTACCCAAGATGGATCACATTTTACAAAAGGTAGTGGGTGCTTCAAGGATCTCATTTCTAGATGGATTCTCAGGATTTAATCAGATTTTAGTTCACCCAGATGACCAAGATAAAATTTCCTTTACAACACCTTGGGGAACCTCTAAATATGTGAAGATGCCTTTTGGACTCAAAAATGTAGGGGCCACATTTCAAAGAGAAATGGACATAGCCTTTTCTAAAGAGATCCATGACTTTTTAGTTATATACCTTGATGATCTCACTTCTTTTTGGAAATTAGACCAAGAACATTTAGATCATTTCAGGCGAGTGTTCCTAATTTGCAGAAAGTATGGCATATCATTGAACCAAAATAAATCATTATTTGGCCTGGAAGAAGGCAAACTCCTAGGTCACATAATTTCTAAAGATGGAATAAGAATAGATCCAGACAGAATACAGGCCATCCTTCAAGTCCCTCACCCAAGAAACATCAAAGAATTACAAGCCTTTCTAGGGAAAATCAATTTCCTAATAAGATTCATTCCCAATCTGGCCGAACTGATTAAACTGTTGAATAATATGCTGAAGAAAGATTCTAAAGTCAAATGGACAATAGAAGCTAAACAAGCCTTTGAGGAAATCAAAATAGCTCTGACAAGAACACCTGTTCTTACAAGTCCCAGGTTTGATAAAGATTTCATAATCTTTTCCTTTGCATCTGAGCATACTATTGTTGTAGTCCTATTACAAAAAGATGACCTATGATGTGAAAAGCCCATTGCTTTCTTCAGCAAGACACTTAGAGATGCCCCACTCAAATAACAAATCATGGAGAAGCAAGCCTATGCTCTTGTGAAGGCCATAAAGTATTTCAGAATTTATATCTTGTACTCTCATACAATTGCCTATGTTCCAAATGCAGTGGTCAAAGATATTCTTACTCAAGAAGGAATTGAAGGTAAAAGGGGAAAATGGATAGCCAACATTCTAGAGTATGACATTGAGATCAAGCCAACAAAACTCATAAAAGGACAAGGGTTAGCCAAATTAATGACTGAAACCAACTTTCAAGCCCTTGACATCAGTCAACTAGATAACGAATAGGAGATGGCGACTCCATAGATTAATCAAGACTTTTTACAATCACCATGGTACACTGATATATGTTTTGTATTGTTAAACCTACAAGCTCCTCCAGGGTTATCCAAAACCAAAAAGAGATTCTTGAAAATGAAAGCTTCAAAGTTTTGTATTATAGACAATGTTTTATTTTGGAAAAGTCATGAAGGTGTTTTGCTCAATTGCCTAGTTCAGGATGAAACTGACAAAATACTCAAGGAATTTCATGCAGGGGACTGTGGAGGACACTTATACTAGAAATCCTTAGCTGATAAGATTTTAAGAGCTGGTTTTTATTAGCCCTCCCTTTTTTCTGATGTTAGAAAATTTGTAGTTTCCTGCCATAAGTGCCAGATCTTTGAAGGCAAGAGGAAGTTGTTGCCCTTACCCCTCAAACCTATTTCAACTGAATGGCCTTTTTAATAATGGGGTTTAGATTTCATTGGAGAAATTCATCCTTCCTCTTCTAGACAACACAAGTGGATCTTAACTGCCACAGAATACTTTACCAAATGGATAGAAACTATCCCTTGTAGGCAAGCCAATGACTCAATCATCATGAAATTCTTAGAAACTAATATCCTGTCTAGATTTGGATGTCCAGAAAAGATTATTACAGACAATGTTGCTGCCTTCAAGTCCAAAAGAATGATCAGTTTTTGCCACAAATACCACACTACCTTAGGTCATTCCATAGCTTATTACCCTCAAGGTAATGGCCTAGCAGATTCATCTAATAAAAGCCTCATCAATATCATCAAAAAAGTCTTAGAGGAGAACAAAAAGAACTGGCATAAAAAGTTAGTAAATGCATTGTGGGCAGACAGATTGACCACAAAAAGATCTATTGGAACCAGCCCATATGAATTGGTTTATGGCATGGGGGCTGTGCTCCCCTCATCCGTGGGAATCCTTGTGATCAAATTGTTGCAAGAGTTACAAACAGAACCTAATGAAATTCAAAGGAGAATCAATCAAGCTATTCACTTGCAACAAACTAGAGAGGAAGTATATCAGAGAAATCAGATTCTGCAAGACAAACTCAAGAAATTTTTTGACAAAAGAACAAAAGATGAAGACTTCTTCATAGGTGACAAAGTGCTAAGATGGGACTCTAGAAGGGAAGACAAAGGAAAACATGGCAAATTTGATTTCCTATGGAGAGGCCGTTTTGTCATCCAAGCTGTACAAGGAAACAATTTTTTGAAGAGTTTGGATGGCATAGAAGCTCAGGAAGGCCTAGTCAATGGGCGAATGCTCAAGCATTATTTTGACCCTCCTTGTTAAAACACAAGAAGAGGGTAGTTTGTACATAAAAAGTGTTTACTTTAGCAGTTCATTTCAGAAATAGGATAGGAAATATGATGCAGCAAATTTTGAGAAAGAAGCCAACAAATATACCACCCTTGGTGTTCATTTTGGCATCCCTACTTTTCCAAAGTTCTTCCTCGATTGTTTATGACAAACAAATCCGATCAACCTCCAAAGATAGAGCTGCAATTAGATTCAGATCAGCTTATGTGAAAAGCATTTATGCCACAAAGATTTAGTTAGTTAGCTTGCAACAGAAGGAAGTTTTATAAACATAACAAGAAATGAGAATGAGGCCATCTGACCTGCTGTTCTTGAATTTTCTTTTGGAAAAGACATCCCCAAGTGGAGCCACTGTTAGGTTCCTATACTAATAGGTGTCATTTCTCAGGATTGACTGTGGAAATACCAAATATTATCATCCTTTCCATGCTACAAAGGTTCCATATTATCAATAATCAAGATTTAGATAAAGAGAAAAGAAAGGAATCCCAAAGAAAGACCGGGAAAGTGGCTTGGTAAAACATGCAAACAGAGAAGTGCAATTACTGACTTTCTCACAATTAATGAATAGCCACACAGTTTAACCCTGGCTAGATCATGTTTAAATTTCTTGTTTTAGAATAGAGAATAAGATTTTCTCAAACAGTTCAAGCTTGGCAGATCACTAGATTAGATAGAGAAATAAAGGGCCCAACTGCTTAATCTGAGCCCTTGGTTGAAATAAGGATAGTTTTGGATAGGAGGGAAGTCAAAAGAAAAAGACTAAAAGTAGGGTTTGCTAGCTCAAATGCACCCAATCAAAGGAAAAAAAAATGTTAGATATTTTAGGTTGGGTAGGCAGATAATTATGAGGTTGGAGAAAGCAGCGTGATGTTCAGTTTAAACAGTATCACCAGCACCATGGAAAAGTGGCTACAAGTCTAGTGGATCATGATTGGCTTCCCCTTTTCATTTCCCCCACAAATTTCATTAACATCCCCTAAGGATATTAAGATCTGCTCAATAGTCCTAATCCATTTCATTTTAAAAGATACAAAGCAAAACATTGTCTTTGCTTGGTAAACACAAGCCACATTTCTTGTGTAAAAATGATCATCTCATTTTCCTTTCATCTCCTAAAAGATCTAAGTTTTTACCCTATGAACTTAGCATTTCCCTGTCCCTTGTCATATTAACATCCTAACCTTAGTACATAACTCCTATATTAATGTTTCCCTACCCCTATTATGTATTAAAATCAAAACACCCCAAAATACTATATATATCCCATACCCACCTAATATGGCTATGGTTCAAATAGTCCTTGGGAACCATTGGTCCATCTGGGACCAATGATAGCCTACAACGTGTCCTAGTGGGATTTTTTATACCTTAGGTCAAACAAATAGCCATACCCTACCTTACCCGCGTAATAAACCCATTTGATTAAACTTTGATTAATTAAAACGTCGGGTCCGCGCCGCATCTGGAATATAAACCAATGTTTCAAACCCGCTAAAACCTTACAACAATTAAAGGGTTATTGCACGCGCTGCTCCGTTAAATCTCTGTCAATTCACCCTCCCATCCACCATAGGATCATTTTCACCAGATTCGACGGTCCTTATTCATATCGGAAGCGCCCCGACGACAGGACCTTAGTAGCTGATGGTCGGCGGTTTTCCTGTCGTACACTGGGACACCCGACGCGTTCCTATTGCATCGGGCCGGCACTGACGGAAACTGCCCCCGTACCAAAGGCGGTCCGATGGAAACCGGTTATCGCCTTCTATCCTTCTTCCCACGTCACTGTCCCATCAGCCGGTACGTCATCACCCGCACTGTTTTCTCCCGCTGTTGTGTCTGCCATGTCACCCTCCTTGTCAGCAACTGTGCCAGCGACCACGTCACCCTTTGTACTCCACTACTAGACAAACCAACGTCATGCTGACGTCATCCCCAAAACACGCCAAGAAGGCCCGAAAAGTCCAAAATTGTATAAAAAGTCGGGAAAAGCATTTTTCTTGTCCATTTCCACATTAGTTGACTACAGAAACTTGCATGTAGTTTTACGACAAATTTGGTTACCTTTCGTGCGCAATTCATCACCCTACTAAGTCAACCTCACAGTCTGTTGGTCCAGCTCCACTTGCAAGCTTCAACATGCACCAGGCACCCGCAAACTAGGTATTTACCTCACAGTCGCCCTTCAACCTTGTTTTCAGCAAATTCTCCGGTAAAGTCGCCTGTAAAAACCAAATTTAAATTGAAAGAATTGTTGCCTATCACTGTTATACTAAAAAATCACTATCAGACCGTTAGTCACCAGAGAAAACCTGCAAATTCTGCTCGAAGCCTCTGCAAACCGCCCGTCAAAAATTCAATTCGAGCCCGCCTTTTCACCTCTAGAAAATTGTGAAAAACTACCAGCGAGGGAGAATTCCTTCCCTGTTACTCACTAAATTTCAAACTACTGGTGTAATTTCCACTGAGAAACCAAAGCCTCTGCTCTGTTTCTTGCTACTCCAAATAATTCTCAACCTAAGGTCAAGGTCACCTAGTAACTTGAAAGGGAGGCTATCCCTACAGTTTGGTCCAACTTCCCCACTTCAGTTTGCATAATTCACCTTTATACCATGAATGCTGCCCTGTAAGGTCACCACAAGATAAATTGAGTCTACAAGATCCTGAGGAGAGTCTTAAAGCCACAGTTATCCTTTCTGCTATTCCGTAAACATACATTCTAGTCAAGACACAATCAATTGAAGTATGGAGGCTCTAGTGGCTCTCAACATTGCCCCCTTGAATGCACCACATATGGATTTGGAGTGGTTACCTTTGGCAGACAGGGACTTCCATATTAAGGACATGATGGGTCTCAAGTCCCACCTCAAAATTGTTTGTCAATTCAAAAGCAGTCACAGAAATAACACTGATGTCCTAAGAATCTAGGAATCTAACATGCCCATCTACTACTTCCCATCAATCAATGTGCTGCCTGACTTCATTCATGTGTGCCATGCAAACTATGATCCCACACAAAGAGCAATCCTCGCTCTAGATGGATCTGTACTGTTCTACATTACTACTCAATCCATAAATGAAATGCTGAACTTTGAGCCACCTCAGCCTCTGGTTCCTCTCACAATGAAACTCATGCTTGATCGAGGTACAAAACTCTCTAGTTCAGAAATATCAAAAGTAGGTCAGTTTTTCATGCAACCACAGTGCCAGGCCAATCATCCTCCACCTTATCATCAAGTCTCATTCAATGAAATAGGCAAGCTCTTGATAGACATGATATCCTACCTTCTAGGATGCCAAACCGGTGAGTTTGTGGATGAAACTGTGTTTGTGCTAATGACCATGTTCACTCCAGGACAACCCCCTGATGTCATATATGACTATGCCACCTTCATAGCAAACAAAATACATGAGCAATTCATGATGTTGGAGAGAGAAAGACTATTTAAATATACCTCTTACATATACCATCTATTGCTGTACTATCACCCTGATAGTTTCAAAGTTCCTCTCAAGAAACTAGACTCCAAAGGAGAAAGGAGATCTATTATCTTCTGGACCTCAGTTTTCCATGAAGTCCACCTCTCTCCCTACACACATTGTAAGTTTGTTGATATGTTCATTTACCCAACCACTTGCCTATTGATGATGACTCCTCCAGGCAGGCTCACTGCTGAAATGCAAAGAATTTTACATCTTTCAAAGGGCTACAACATTGGTGATTGGTACTTCTACCAAAACCACAGAGTGATCAGGATTTATGGTTGTGAGTTGTCCCCCTACAAACTGTCAAGATATGTCCCCATGAGACTTTTTGTCTTGGAATATTTCAGGCAATTCAGTAGTGCAGATTTGACTCATTTTCATGGAAAAAACAAGAAGGCACAGCTCAAAATTAGACATCAGTTGGGTCCTTTTGTTTTCAATAAAAGGGTAGAAGCCTGGGGTGATGCAGACAAGATGCTAAGGGAAGAAATCATGCTGAAACAAAGCTTCATTTGGGCACCATATGACCCTGAACATTTCATAAGCTTTAGAAGAGTCAAACACAGGCTTTCATGATATGTGCACCAGCCAATCCCTCACTTTGAACAATATGATAATCGACAAGAATGGGTAGAGGGCACACTAGATGAAGAGCTTACTGAAGAAGAAATATTAGAAAAATAAATGAAAGAATATGAGAAGAGAATTGACCTGGATTATTTTTCACAGGTCCCCTTTACACAACCTTAACATATTGGAGCAAGCACATCAGCTGCTACATCTTCACAACAACCGGCTCAAGAAGCCACTCCATCTACAGGGAAAGGTAAGGAAATTTAGCATTCAGAGTAGCAGAGTACAATGGCAGAAAAACCATCTACAAATCAGGAAAAGGGTCAAGAACAAAGCCCTTCAACCCAAATAAAGACAATTGAAGTCCCTGTACTACAAACCCCTCACAATGAAGAAAGAGCCAAAAAGAGGGATATACCTGAAGACACACCTACAGGGACATCTACAGATCAGCAAGGGGAGAAGAGACAGAGGCTAAACCCCTATTCTGAGGAAGAGTTTACTGAAGAGACAATAGGTAATATCGGGGGTGAGGGAACTTCTGAACAACAGATCCCTCCAATTTTGGAAACATTAGCTAGGTCCTTTCAGCAGGAGCAAGAGAGACAACCAGGTCTGGAGGTTTCATCCTCCAAGCAGTAGAGCAAGCAGGGCTCAGATATCAAGAGAGCATTCACAAAAATTAAAGCTAGAAATGAACTAGTAAGGTTTCAACTTTACAATCAACTATTAACAATGGCTCCTACCAATCAACAAAGGCTGATGGAAACCTATGACATGTAGGCAGGGAAGATAACTCTTAGTCACTTCAGACCTGTTATCACTCAGGTTGTCCCTAGGCTCCTATTAGGGATACAGCCGAGGTAACCACAAACCAATCTTCTGATTGCAGGTTCTAGCCCACCTGCAATCAGAGAGGGCTCTCTCTTTTAGATTCAACCTTAGTTGATCTAGATTCAACCTTAGTTGATGATTTTAGGCTAGCTTTCTGACTTCAAGGGAATGTTGACTGTGATTGGAAGGAAG